>JBBPJS010001619.1:0-10225 GCA_038088835.1 Singerocomus rubriflavus
GAGGCAACGGCAGACCCTTCTTCTAATTATGCTTCTCATCCTTCTCCACGAAGCGGAATCCTTTCAGTAGACTTACCAATTTATGCCCACAGGATGTGCAGTGGTTGCCATGATGTAAACTATGCCCTTCATGTCTGTGCATTCACACAGGATGCACGCCTCTCCATGCCCATTGAAGCCCATCTAAATATGAGCTCACCCCTGCAGTCACTATACACTGCCTTCCTCACACTCCAGCAACTCCACACTGATATCACCCACACCCATGATAACTCCAACACAATGTGTGCCTTCCTAATTTCTGTCATGGGCTCAGTCGCCATATCCCTGGAGAACTCCCTCCTGGAAATGGCCTATCAAATGGAGTTTGGGGAATTTCTAGACGGGCTCAATGAATACCTCTGCAACCTGCTGAGCAGCGAAATAGAATCTGCATCCACTTTGGTGGGAACCCCCTCTGCATCCTCCTCCCCACTCACCTTTGACAAGATGATGATCATTGAACGGCTGAAGATCTACTGGACTGGAGCTCAAAGGTGAGTAGTCCTCCCCTCTTCACACCCCAGGTATAACAAAGCATGCTTCCAATGCCATCATCTTGAGCATATACGTGTCAACTGCCCCATCTACCAATGCCCATTCTGCATGCTGTGGAGATTGAGGCACTCACAAGAACAATGCTTGCTTCATAGGTCAACCATCCTCCCCATAGACCACACCACCACATGCTCCCCCCCTCCGTCACCATCTACCTCATCTCATGATTCCTTCAATCCCCCGTCCATCCACAGCTCCCCAGTCCATCGCACTAACAGGCAGCATGGTTGCCCTTGTCCCCAGCTGAACTTCCCAGTCATGAGGAACCCTCCACCATCCTGCTTTATGGATATGCCCATAGTGCAGGATGATATCGTTAACTATGGGGATGACATTTATAATGATGTAGCCTATGGGAATATGACCAGGTCACCAGTGCATGAGTCCGCAAGCTACAGTTGGGCTTGAAGAATACATCATGTGGGCACTTATATCCTATAAAGGGGGTACTGTTATATTTCTCTTTTTCTCTCTATGTAACCAACATTAGGCTAGTAGACGCTACCGCACCTACTAGTAAACTCTATGCTTTCATCTGCCTTGTCACATGCTGGACTTAACCCATAGACCACTGGTGCTTCTCCTTCTGCTCTTCTTTTCATACACCACCCAGTATTCACTTCCAGCATGCTTCTACTTCTTCTGGTCCTGTGGTGGTTCATCTTCTGCCCTTTATCTCCATGTGCCACATGATCTGTATTATTTCCAATAACCTTGTCCCGTTACCACAATAGTCAGCCATCATTCTCATGCCGGCCCTAACCTTGGTCCATGCACCAATACCTCAGTATATATATTCACAGTAGTACAAGATACAACTTAGCTTTTGTCTCCCTTGTACCAGCTACATACACAGTATCTCCAGCAATCTAGTTGCTGCACTCTCATCTCTGCATGTGCCTTAGCCCCAGACAGCAAGGCCAACCCTTGAGGGATAGCATTACACTATGCTGCTCAAACCCTTCATTCAAACAACTCAGTCTCACTTTGTCTTTTAAGGGCTGCATATTGTCTTGCCCAAGGCGATATGTAACAACTTGCATGATCTCTTCAGGAACACCCTGTCTTGAAAAGATTGGCGACAGTGGAGATGAAGATAAGGGGACAGCAGAAGTGGGGCAAGTAAAGGGTTTTTAAAGAGGGGCCAGTTTACAATGTGCACTGACCCCCCACCATTGTACACTAGAGTAGCCAAAAAGGAATCAAAGTCTCTATCCATCCTCACCAAACTACTCATGTCCCAATCCTGAAGTATCTATATCAAAGCCCTAATCAACAGCAGGGCAGAAATCAATTATATAGATTGACACTTTGCCAGAAGGAACCAGCTGCCCCTGACTAAACTAAAGTCCCCCATAACCATCTGAAATGTTGACTCCTTAGCCAACAAACAGAAAGTGGCAAAATACTCCACTACCATCTACATAAACATCGGTGAACTGCTATATCTTGTTGAGTTCATTATCATTCACTGTGAAGGAAACAACATGATCCTTGGGACCCCATGGCTCCAAGATGTCAACCCAAAGATCAACTGGAAAACCAAAATAGTTAATATCCCACTCAACACTGACCAATCCATGGAATACTACAAGAACCACACGAGACACAATGTACCCCCTGTAAAACATGTCAACTTTATCAAGAAACAGACACTTCATCTGTTCAACTACCTCCATTGCAGAAGCCTTGAAGAGGAAGTGACTGTCAAGTCTGTGTCCTCTGTGTCGAAGTCTGACCAGAGTTGCGAAGTTCTGAAGGGGTCAGCTGCAGGGGTGGACTAAAAGTCCTGATGGGGGAATGGAGTGATAGGGGAACTCAATGAGGACATCAGCGCAGGACTTGTGTGTCGTGCCCTTGTATAGGCCTGTGTCCTCGGATTTCAGAGGATGTAGAAGCAGAGGTCCAAAGCGGAGGTGGAGTAGGAGGTGTAGGAGTTAAAGGGGGATCGAATGAGGACAGGAGGAGTGACTTAGTTGATATTCATACTAAGGAAACATACAGGAGGTGCATCTCTTAAGTATGAGTGAAGTAAGGTACAAGGTACAAGGTGAAACAATGTAGCATGTGGAAATGTCAAGTGATCATATGGTCATGTCAAGAACATATGAAGGTATCAAAGAATAATGGAATGAAGGGAGGACAGTGACAATGATAGACAGAGACATATGAAGGATATAAATAGTAGGTCTGACGCTTTGAGGGCTGGTACGAGCAGGGGAATGAACTTTGGAGTAGAAGCTCTGAAGGATAGGAGCTCTGAAGGATAGGAGGCATAGGAGGGATGAGGGGTGATGGAGGTGGTCAGAGATGGTCGGAGGAGGGGCGATAGGGGTTGAATGGATGGATATGACAGTGCCCCCCCATTAAGACCAAGCCCTTGAGACCTGGTGTTACGAACTTTGCTCTGGACTTGTATAATTTTCTCTTTTTTCACTTATCTTATTTTCTAGCATCTCATGACTAGATCATGTGACTTGTCACATGATCAATCACATGATTGGTCTAGATCTATGATGTCATCCATAATGTCATGCCTGCAGAAAACCTCATGTAGAGGTTCAGGCTCTTATCTTTTCATTTTCATCTCATGAGAGACTTCTTTTTATTTCCGTTTGCTTCTCTTCCATTCTTTTAATCTCTGCCATCTTCTCTTCCATTTGATGAACATGAGGTGTGCTTCCTTTTCACACCTTATCTATAACATCATTTGGTCTGTGCATGAACACCTGTAGTATATAAAGGGATTGTCTTTGGCTATCGTCTCTTAGCCTAATCCATTTGGATACTCATCCTCTAGTGAGAAGTGAGTCCTATGGGTTACCCTCCTCTTATCCTCTATCCCATCACTTCATCGAATCAACATTCTAAGTTCTAGAGATCACTCAAGGGTTGTCCCTCACCAGTATAGTTTCTGTTCCATATCACTTGGATTAGGCTTGTTTACCTTGCCTGGTCTCTATTGATTTAGTGAACTTTCAATGTCACACTTCTCCACTTTTCTTTCAAGATCCTGACCTTTGAGTCCATACTCCAACTCCCTGTCCACCATCACCATGGTTCTATAGGGATCCTGCCTTTGGCACTGACCCTAATGACCACCCAGCCCAGCAAACTGGTTGGGAACTTCTAGATAGAGTTCCTAACTTGCTAGATCATCAATTCATTCAACGTTCTCCTATCCCAGAACTCCAGTACCCAGCAACCCATCAGGCTATGTCCGAGATTAAAGATTACCTCAAAAACGACAAAGATATCCATTCTGCTGACAAAGCACAGATCCAGCGGTTATGTCTAGAAGAACCAGCAGCTCACCACGACTGGATTAGGTGGGCACAAGGAACTTGGTTCAGACAGGCTGCATACACGTTTTTTGTTGAAAGAGAACAAGCTTATCTTTCAGATACTCTGATTGACCTTGAAATACAGCTCTCAGTGGTGAAAGCATTAAAGGACAAGAAAGAAAGGATTAGGAACCACTTGGAGATGTTGAAGGCTAAAAAGAAGTATCCCTCTCGTAAATCCTATTAATTACACAGTCGTAACATACCCAGAATCAAGTAGACCTTGAAAGATAGGTCTAAAAGATTCTTTGCACCCAAGTAATCCACAACGTCATTCTCTCAATTCCAAGATTTTGAAGGGTACGATCAAGATCAATTGGACTCCCCTACACTACCCACTGTCGAACTTGAACAGTCTTTTTATCAAGACCCGATTCCCCCACCATCCAACATGTCACTCGAACAACAATTTGCCAATATTCTTTCTCAGCTTATAGCCATTATGGCACAAATGAATCAAAATACTGCAAGTAAGGATGTCACAAAGAAAATCGTGGACCCAGGAAATTGGGATGGGAAATGCGATACATACAAGCTATGGATGACTAAGGTCAATCTATGGCAAAGCATGCAGACATGGAACTCTGATAAACTCTGTGTTGTTGCTGTCCTTTCTAGATTAGAAGGGACAAAGGCCCAACTCTTTGTAAGGTTGAAATTAGAAGAATACAAAGAGCTGGAACAGAAACCAAGGTTAGACAAGGATGGAAAGGAGCTTGTAGGATTCCCTCAAGGAGATTTGGCATGATCCACCATAAAAGGGCTAAAGAAGGAATTCAGCTGATATTTTCAGATTGACTCATTAGTGCATAAGCAACTGACAAAACTGGAACATCTAACACAGGGTGGCCACAATACATTTAAATGGCTCAGCCAGTTCAAACTACTTGCAAAAGAAGCTGAGATCTCAGAAGATCATGCTCTTACTCTTCTTAAACGATTGGTAGATCGACCGATCTATCACCAAGTTAATCTACAAGACTCTGAAGCATCCTACAAAGAGTTTAAGGAACTTGTTAAAAAGGTTGGCTTGGCTTTTGAGAAGGAAAAAGAAGAACATGGTAGTTTTGTGTCTTTTAGGCCACCTCAAGTCTTACAACAACCATCTCCTCCATCTTTCAATCGCCTATCCTTTACCCCATGGCTTTATAACCCTGCAGCACATCCTCCTGCTGCTAATCCGAAATTTATAGCTGTCAGCACTCAACCCAGAAGGGGAGCTCCTATGGATATTGGAGCACAACAGACCAGATCTATCAACAATAGGGATCCACAAAGATTTCCATCAAAAAACCCAACAAATCCTAATGTACAGTGTTACAACTGTAATGGTCTAGGTCACATAGCAAAAGATTGCAAACTTCCTAGGAGGTTCCCAGTACAACAACAAGAGACATATGATTAGTAAGGTCAATATGTTCCCCCAGCTGACTATGTTCAAAACTATATGGTCAGAACTGAGTTCTTTTCCCAGCCAGATGTAAATGGCTGGCACATCACACAATTGTATGATATGAGAGACTCTGCTGCAGTTGCAGCACAAGCTGTGTTGTCTCCGCAAATCATGGCGTCGCAGACACAGTACACCACGGAAGAAGCAGAGGCATACTGGAGAGACAAGATAGCTACCGAAGAAAAAGCCAAGCAAGCTTCCCATGTATCTTTAAACTAAATCAGACCAAGGTTGAAAGGGGTAACTTTGGTCGAAGGACAGTTGTATTACCACGTGCCATATCTACTAACATATCTTCAGACTTTGATAGCTCTGAACTTGATTCTGCAATAAAATGTGCTTTTGGCATTTCTGTAAAGGTATCTCAATCAAGCGTGGCACCAGAAAATAAAAATAGTGTGCTTAATTCCTTTATAAGGTCAGTTCGCATTGCTTCTCTAAATTATAAACCCCCTACAGAAAACGGAAAAACCCTTGCTCATTATGGGGAGTTTAACATCTCATGCAACATCAACTTCATATATCAAGGATAAGATCATTTAGTAGCATTGAAAGCACTATTAGACTCTGGTGTATGCAACACATTCATCGACTCCAAAATAGTTGATCAATATCAACTAGAAAAGAAACCGTTAGCTAGACCATTGGAAGCTATCAATGCCTATGGATCTATCAATACACAAGGAACTCTGTGATACTATGTTACAATAGCTATCACCCTTCAAGGGCACACCGAAATGTTAGATGCACTAGTGTCTACATTAGGAACCCATCAAATCATCATAGGTTATGACTGGCTATCTTGACACAATCCTGATATTGACTGGGTCCAAAAAACCATTATATTCCCTTGCTATACTCCTTATTGTCAACAGTACAGTGTTCTCACAACATCTATTCGAACTATCTCAAGAGAAGAAGAAGAAGAGTTGAAGAAAGCAGTACCTGCTGCATATCATGACTTCCTCAACATCTTCTTTGAATCCAAATCAACCTGTATGCCAGAACGAAAATCTTGGGATCATGGCATAGATCTTAAACCTGACTTTATTCCCAAGAAAGGTTGTGTTATCCCTTTATCTAAAGTAGAACAAGAAGAAGTTTGAACTTTTCTTCAGAAAGAACTAAAAAAGGGATACATTAGACCTTCAAAATCACCTCAAACAGCCCCTGTCTTTTTCATTCCCAAAAAAGATGGGAAGAAATGAATGGTTATGGATTATAGCTACCTTAACAAAGGGACCATTAAAAATGCTTATCCACTACCATTGATTTCAACTCTTATTGATTGGCTCAAGGGTGCCGATATGTTCACTACTCTAGACCTACAATGGGGATACAATAATGTACATGTCAAAGAAGAAGATGAGTGGAAAGGAGCATTTGTCACTCCTGAAGGATCTTACGAACCTCTCGTCATGTATTTCGGCATGACTAACTCTCCGGCCACATTTCAACAAATGATAAACAACATCTATAATGACATGTGGGTCTGTGTTCTTATCTATCTCGATGATGTAAATATTTTCACAAAAAAAAAACCCAAAGAACAACATGAAGCTATAGTACAGGAAGTATTGCAATGTCTAAGGGACAATGACCTTTATGCAAAATCATCAAAATGCCATTTCTCTCAACCCAAAGTAGATTTCTTAGGAATGGTAGTCTCCAAAGAAGGAGTGGAAATGCAGAAGGAAAAAGTTGATGCCATCTTAGATTGGCCTACTCCTCGACAGCTCAAAGATGTGCAGTCCTTTTTAGGACTTTGCAACTATTATTGCCAATTTATTCAAGCCTTCACCGAAATCTCCAAACCTCTTACTTTGTTGACGAAGAAGGATCAAGAGTTTGTTTGAACCAAAGCACAACAAAAAGCATTTGATATGCTAAAGAACTGTTTTACCCAGGCCCCTCTTTTAGTCTTCCCAGATACTGCAAAACCTATGCAAATTGAAGCTGATGCTTCAGATCTTGCTACAGGTGCCATACTTTCTCAACAATGTGAAGATGGACTCTGGAGGCCTTATGCTTTTTATTCTCACTCCTTTTCGAAAAAAGAATGCAACTATTCTATTTATGACAAGGAGTTGCTCACTATTATTAGGGCTCTACAGGAATGGAGACATTATCTATTAGGACTTCCCCATTTCGATATATGGACAGATTATAAAAACTTGGAGTTTTGGAAGAAACCACAAGACTTATCCACTCGACAAGCATGCTGGCATGCTATATTATTGAAATATAACTTCACAATCACCTATAAGCCTGATGCTCAAAATGGTTGAGCAGATGCATTGTCTAAACAACCTGACTATGGTAATGCGGTGGAAAAAATCAACACTAACATCACGGTTCTTTCTCCTAAAGTTTTTAATCATCACATCCAACTTTCTTCCCCTTTTTATGATGAAGTTCACCTTGCTACATCAAACATGCAAGACTCAATACCCTCATCTTTTTCCTTTAATGGACAACACCAAGTTTTTCTTGATCAAAATCATAAAACATATGTTCCTACTTCCTTACAAAGTAGATGCCTCTCCCTCTATCATGATTCACCTCTGGTGGGACATGCAGGACAAGCTTGCACCCTCCATTTAATCACATGTTATTTTAACTGGCCTGGAATCACCAAAGATATCAAAAGCTATATTTCCTCCTGTCAAGCCTGTGCTATTGCAAGGGGACAGCAATATACTTCTAATGTATCTCCATTACTGCTTTCTGTTGCAAAGGCTCCCTGACAGGACATATCTATTGATTTCGTTTCTGGGTTCCCTATGGTGCAAGGGAAAGATGCTGTTTGTGTTATCATTGATCGATTTTCCAAAGAAGTCATCTTTATTCCTTGCTTCAAGTCGATTGCCTCAAAAGACCTGGCAATCTTATTTCGTGATTTTGTCTGATGTTTCCATGGTTTGCCCTCTACTATTGTTTCTGACCATGGCACACAATTTATTTCCAATTTCACCACCTCTCTTTGTTCCCTTCTTTCTATTTCTTAAAAAATCTCCACAGCATACCATCCACAAACCAATGGACAAACAGAATGCATCAATCAAGAATTGATTGCTTATCTGCACAAGTTTATTGCCAAGAAACAGAATGATTGGCCTAACTGGGTCACTATGGCCCAGTTCCATCATAATAACTCGGTCTCTTCTGCAACAGGCAAGACCCCTTTTTCTATTATGCGCAATTATGTTCCTTGTCTTGGTTTTGCTGATGGATTACCCGGTTTTGCTGGTGAATGTGCTGTTGCACATGGTGAAATTCAACAGGCTTTGAATGATGCTCAGAACACTATGGCATCTAGACCCCATGCACCTGTCACCTTTCAACCTAATGTTGGTAATAAGGTCTGGTTGTCCACAGAGCATCTTAAACTTTCTTTCCCCTCTTCTAAACTCTCTCAATGTTGGCTGGGACCTTATCAGATTCTGGAGGTAATGCTGAATGCAGTGTGTTTGGAATTACCCTCTCGTATGAAGATTCACCCTGTTGTCAATGTGGGATGAGTTAAGCCTTATGTCGAGCCACTTCCAGATCAACCTGTCTTATGACCAGATGCTATCCTTATTATGGAAGAAGGTGACGAGGAATATGAAGTGGACCACATTGTTGATTCTAAGATGATGAATGGGTCACTTTATTATCTGGTTCACTGGAAAGGATGGGATGCTTTGGATCGTACTTGGGAACCGGTGGCTCATCTCAACAATGCTCAAGATGCTATTTGTAGATTCCATATGCAACAGCCTAGTGCCCCTCGCCCTCTCCATCTTACTGGCATTGATTTTGCATCACTTTTCTCCCCATATGAAAACTTGACTTATCTGGAATACAAGTCTTGAGGGGGGAGAAGTGTTATGAACTTTGCTCTGGACTTGTACGATTTTCTCTTTTTTCACTTATCTTATCTTCTAGCATCTTATGATCAATCACATAATTGGTCTAGATCTATGATGTCATCCATGATGTCATGCCTGCAGGAAATCTCATGTAGAGGTCCAGGCTCTTATCTTTTCATTTTCGTCTTATAAAAAACTTCTTTTTATTTCCATTCACTTCTCTTCCATTCTTTTAATCTCCGCCATCTTCTCTTCCATTTGATGGACATGAGGTGTGCTTCCTTTTCACACCTTATCTATAACATCATTTGGTCCATGCATGAACACCTGTAGTATATAAAGGGATTGTCTTTGGCTGTCGTCTCTTAGCCTAATCCATTTGGATACTCATCCTCTAGTGGGAAGTAAGTCCTATGGGTTACCCTCCTCTTATCCTCTATCCCATCGCTCCATCGAATCAACATTCTAAGTTCTAGAGATCACTTAAGGGTTGTCCCTCATCAGTATAGTTTCCGTTCCATATCATCTGGGTACGTGCAAGGAAATGGGTATGACCAATCCTAGGGGGCAGTCAAGCCCCTGTGAAGAGGATGACCTAAGAATGAGGGGGTGGTGCATACCCAGTGGAGGTGGAATTTGTTGCCTCTGATTATAGGAGTCGTCCGTGTCGTGTCATGTCAGTCCAACACTCAAACCATAACACCACTCACCCGCAACAATGTCCAGCCCCTCGTGAAGCTCAACCCTTGTCAACAACACTGAACTGGTCGAGCTACAAGCTCATGTCAAGGAGCTTGCAGTAACAACAATGACATGAGGCAGAGGAACGAGCCAGGAAGAAGAAGGAGCAATGGGAGGTGGAGGCCGCATGAGCATATGCAGTGGTGGAGGAGAAGAGGAGGGTGGAGGTCGAGCGCCAGAAGAAGGAGGAGGAGGAGAAGTGATAAAAGGAGAAGGCAAAGGCAAAGGGGAAGGCT
>JBBPJS010001620.1:0-10224 GCA_038088835.1 Singerocomus rubriflavus
TCCCGTGTCATATCTATTACAGGTTACGGAGAGCGCTAGCACGGGTAGATGCCGGTCCACAGGGGAAAAATATGGTGTTTTGGACTTCTTTGAGAGAGGTTAAAGTTTCTCCAGCCAAAGACACAAGTGTGTACTGACGTAAACAGGAGCCGGTCGTTTATGTCGCTGGCCGACCTCATGTCCTGCGACTAGTTGACAAGCCCTTGGAAAACGTCGAGTACGACCATCTCCTTCAGGTTGAAATGTAAACTAACTCACATATACAGAGCTACAGGAGTAACCACTACGATGGTGGAGACCATGGAGGAACGTTTCAAGAAGGATGTCCTTCGGGAACTTCGACAAGGAGATGGCCGTGTTTTGCTTCACGATGAAGTAGAAGAGCGTCCTGGCGTATTCACAATCATACCCATATGGGAATCAGTTTCGGAGGAAGACATCATGACTCCACGAGACGTATTTGACCTCGTGGCAAGAGAGGGCTATAAGGTCCAGTCCTGTCCAACATGTTCGACGTTCTAGCTGACCACTCAATACTAGATCGATTATGATCGTGTGGCGATTGTGAGATCCCTCATTATACTGCGTTGACTGACTGACACCCGAATGCAGACTGATGAACAAGCACCACTTCCCGACGCCCTTTTTCAGCTTTTGAATCGTGTTCGATTTGGACACTCACAAGCAGGTGATTTCATCTTCAACTGCCAGATGGGCAGGGGACGCACCACTACTGGTATGGTCACTGCGTGCCTAATTTCAACTGTCATGAACTGGGTGGGGGAAGAAAACATCATTTCTGAAGACGTGAGTATGTCAAACTACGATTCAATCGATGGCCCATCCGAGGAAGAAGTTTACTTGCAAGGTATTCGCACCCGTCGGAGTCGTCGATCTAATGGTTAATTACTTAAGCAGGGGAGTACAAGACGATCTTGCAGCTTGTCAGCGTGCTCTCTCACGGCAAGATCGCGAAATGCCTGACCGATCGTGCAATTGACCTGATGCAAGATGTGCAGAACCTCAGGAAAGCAGTTTATGAGTAAGAGGATCATTCCTCTGATTGGCATGCTCTGCTGAATACGATGGTCATGATACAGCTACAAACTCAAGGTGGAAGCGTGCGAGAGAGGAAGTGCAAAGCAGGGGAAGCTGATGAATATCGCTGTGAATTACCTGTGAGGCACTAGTGGAAACTTCATGTCTGGTCATCCGCTTACTATTCCGTGCAGATACCGCTATGGGACACTCATCGTTTTTTGCAACTACCTGCTCGAAATGCGGGGATCAAGCAGTCAAGGAAATGAACAACCATTCCCTGCATGGCTCCAGGAACACCGAGAGATTGCCAAGCTACTGAGGCGGAGGTCGTTAGATTGAGGACAGGTGACCCTTGCACGAGCAAAAGTTACATTGTATGAGTGTCACGTGATGAATTGATTTTCTCCGGCACGGAAGACTCTGGATTGCAGGCACTGCCTTCAGCACGTGACCTAGAATTAGGTCACTTTGCAGTGGCGCGTTTGCGCTCATTTTCTAAGTTTCGTTCTGTCCGCAAACTGTCCACAGGCGCTAACCAGAAATTAGTCCTGTCATACGCTGTCTAGGACGGCGTCAGACTTGTCGTTGATCACAGGGACCCACATACTGTAACGACGGTGGTGTGGTCTCGCGACTCTGCACTGCTGCGGATTTTCGACCACACTCATTCCACATTTATTGTTGTCCAGTGCACTGCGAGTGGGCCTGCTCAAGATGAAGAAAGCTGGTCACGTATTGTTGTTCGCCGTTGTAGCTTCTGTTATCCCGCTCCCCGTTCTCGCGTCTAGCCACGAGCCAATCGAAGAGCGCCAGCTCTTAGGTGGTGCGCCTACTACTGGTAGTGCTGGTGCCCCAGCTACTACCAATGGTGCCGGTGCAACAACAACGGATGGCCGAACAACCACAACCAACACTTCACAGGTGCCTACTATTTCTCCTACCTCGTCAGCCACCGCAGCTACTTCGGCATCCCCTTCATCAGCGATCAGCTCAACTGCCGGTCACGCTTCTTCGGGTGAGGCTTCGCCTTCGCAATCTGCGGTTGTCGTAGGCTCGGCGGTGCCCACCACTGCTACCAACTCTGAAGGACAAGTTATTACCAGTTTTGTCGAGGAGACCTTCACACCATCTAGCGCTGCTCCCTCCCAAACGGGTTCCTCGAACAGTTCTGACAATGGTGGCCTTGGCACCGGTTCCATCATTGGTCTGTCGGTTGCTGGTGGAATTGCTGCCATCGGTATCATCCTCTTTTTTGTCTGGAAGTTCACAAGGAAACGGTTCACTGATTTCGATGATGGTACGTCTATTATGTAATCGTTTCATCTGGCATGATGGAAACCATGGGACTCCATCACACAGGGGAAGCTATCAAATGGCCCGAGCTGAATGCACACAACGACGATGTGCATGCTCTTCCAACGAATGCCACGGGAAGGGCAGGCTTTGGCCCAGAGAACGACTCTGATATCAATCTCACGAGAGCACCAAGCCCCGGCGGTGCATACGCTAATTCGATCGCAGCCTCGTCCGTGCCTGAAATGTATGGTGGTATCAGAGATCCCTATGCAGTTCCACCCCTGCCTCATCTCAACCCGAACCAACCATACCACGACGAGCCTGGTGCGTATGTTCAGCCCGTAGGATACTACGATCCATATCGTGGTCCGGTGCCGAACGCATTTACGGATACTCTCTCCGACGCACACGGTTTAGAAGCTATCCCGATGACACAAATCGCTAGGAGTAGAAGTCCAGCTCCACAAATGGCGTATGATATGCAAGGTCGTAGTTCCCCAGCGCCGCAGGCGGCGTTGGGCTATGCAGGCATAGATGAACGATCCGGAATGTCGAACCCTGCTACGCTAGGCGCAGACATTGACTCCCCCAGCCCTCATCTCGGACATCCATAAAGTCTGAATACCACTTCCCTCCTTTAGATGTTCGCTTATAGGGAAGATCATGCCCACTGGATGCCACGCAAGGAGAGTAGCATAATGGACGAAAGTACTTAGACATTTCAAGGATTTAATGCCCTCTACAACAGAGATGTACACTCGTTTGGTCGGTCGCTCTATTTCGTCTTCTCACCTCTCTCGAAGTGGTGTTTTGTCCAGCACTCTTGTGTATCATGATGCATATCTTGATTTCATCTCACTGGTACAAATCTTGTCAAGGATGCCTTTGGGCAGCTAGCTGTCATTGTTACCATCTTGCTCTCAGTCATCTGAAATTTTCTTTATCCCACATTTTGGTTGATACCTGAGCACACGAACCCTTCGTTCATCAATATATGCACTATACAGTTCCATAACGCAGATAGTCATTACTCTGAGAGGGTTGCAAGGAAGTCAGGCCTGGTAAACAAGGCCCCAAGAACAACCCGGGCGATGGGATAATGTGTATATGAAGTATAAACAGCAAGCTGAAACACCATCCATGGCCACAAATCATCACCGTTCTGCCATCTCAGCGAGGCGCAAGCCGACATTGACGGCTAGCGCGGCGAACAGCACGAAGCACAGGATGGTCGGTCCATACTTGTCATAGTAAAGTCCATCTGCACTGCGGGCGCGGAGGCGCAATGCACGGTACACAAAAATGATGGCCGAATAGGCGATGGAAAGGAGCGCCGCCAACGTGAAGAGCCCCGCGCTAATAAGCCCTCTGAAGTCGTCGGGAGGAATGAAATTGAGGAGTGTCGTGGCGATAGAACTTATGAGAACAGCAAAGTTTAACCATTTCTGTGATCTCGTAGAGTCAATACGAAATTTCATGTCAACGAAGCAGAAAGACTTGCCAAGAACGTCCGCTCATTAGCGAAATAGACCTTTGGCTCGACACGAACAGGTACTGCAATCTTCTTGCCAGATGGAGCAATCCAGTCACGGACAAGTAGTCTCTCTTGTTCTGGTATTTCTTCGGAAAGCCCTTCAGCTTCAGGAGACCGAGAGGCTGCTTGGTTAACTCCAGCTTGGTCTCCATTCAACTGCTCCTTCAATGTCTTATCGAATGCAGTTGATGATGCCAGCGGATCAATAGACAACATTTTTTGCTGAGGTTGCTGATCAGAGACATGTGCCTTCTGACGCTGTTCTAACAATGGTGTATGTTCGCCAACTTCTTCCGCTGCTCTTGAAGATAGGCCTGGGCTGGTTGATCCGCTGTCGCTACGTCGCTTGAGAGATATCTCGCGATATGCAATGGCTGCAGCGACATCCACGCGAGGAAGGCCTATACGTCTCTCTTCATCTTTAGCTGGCATCAGATCCATGACTTCATCCTCTTCCCCTTCGGAGACCGGCTCGGCATACGGTTGAGACGGGGTCGTTTCACCAGAATGTCCATGCTCCAAAGAAGCCCTCGAAGACGAGGCGGTGGGTCTTTCTACCGTTAAGTAGCCAGTGTTGGGCTTCAGTATGTCGGTGTCCACTACAAGAAATGATTCAGTAAATCATATACTACTTTACACCCATCCTTCACTTACTCTGTGGAAGCCAGAACGGAACAAGGTCTGTCCGGTGAGGAAGTAGGGTAGCGCATCCATGTATGAATTTACTGTGCTTGCATGAGCTACAAGAGTAGGTGAACCTGATCACCAACTGACCTGAACTTCGGAACAGCTTCGACGAGGTGGGATTGGACTAGATCTGTCACCCACTTAGGGGGTCGCTGGCCAAACTGCGTCTGCAGTTTAACTTCTAGTACACCATACTTGAACAATTCCTTGTCTTCAGCGGGCACCCGGTCAAAAGGATGATCGATTCCTATGTCAGTGCGCCGCCAATTGTCCCCAGAGCGTACACCCCCATCCCAGTTGTCTTCTCTGACCATGGTGAGCTCGGTGTCAAGAGAAATTCGTACACGGGCATCACCCGGTAACTGGAAGGCAGTTCGGTTATAAAAGGTCCGCATAACTAAAGGTATTATCAACAATACAGAAACATGAGCTTTCAAGGCACCTCACCGGGAACAAGCTTGCGAGTGAAGAGGCGATATTGTATCTCGCTGGCAAGCTGGATCATCGAATCAACTTCGCTCTGACTTTTCTTGCCGCTATCGGCTAAAGCTTGCATTTCAGCATCCATGGTATATTCACCTCGCAAGAACGCGTTCACTAGGTGCTCCTTAATGGGAAAACGTGCTTTGACCGATTTTTCCCCAGTCCAGTCTTCTCGGTGAGTCTTACGTTCCACGAAGATCTGTCAAAGAAAAGACGTCGAATACAAGGAGATTTGCATTCGACGGACTTACGGTCTTTACGTCAGTGTCACCGTACCATCGGAGACGAATTGCTTCAGCACCCTCAGTCTTTTCGAGTCGACCCAGATAGAGGTCCAAGTCCTCATTATCAAAGTATATAGACGTGATTGCTGTCCAAGCTCGTGAGATTAGATGACATCGAAAACACCCGATAAATTACCTGCATCCTTTGGTTCAAATTCTTTGTCCGCATTGAATACTACCAGCCATGATCAAGGTCACATTTTTAGTTGAAATTGCCAGAACAAGACAAACCAAGCACAGGTAGGTGTTTCAGAATGGCTAGCTTTAATGGGACAAGGTTGTCCGGGTGTACCTGATCATGTGTGAGACCAAGTTAAGGGATGAACAGGATTTAGTACCCAATATTTCGTCGTCTGTCGAACAAATGCACTCTGATTGCCACCAGCACTGGAATCGCCTATGACAGGGTGACCGCGCGTGCGGACAAGATTATACAATTTCGAAAGTTTCACGATGAGGGCATCCCAATTATATTTGTAAAACGGCCGCTCTTCCAGGTAATCTTGAATGAAAGTAGGTTTGAGTGGCATATTTGTTTGTTTCTGAGAACGAAGTTAGTGCGCTGGCATGCAAATCTACAAGACGTGACCTAACGTCATGTTTCTGGTGTCTCATCAGAACCGAGGTTGTGAGACCGGATGACAACACGAACCTTGAGTATTTTTAGAAAGCCCGTGATATTGAGTTTGGTGTACAAAGCGAGATCATGCACATCTGCGACAAGCGTGGCCACTTCCACTTCCAGTCCATGAAAAAGGTCCTCGAGTTCGTCATAAGAATCACCACCTCCTTCGAGGTCATCTTCGTCATCAGAACCCTCGTCAGGGCCATAATCGGAGGTACGGGGATGAAGAGATTCAGGATCGCTAGGCGTAATCGGAGATGATTCGGACGGTGACTGAGTCTCCTGCTGAGCTACGAGGCGTTTCACGTCGCGTTCGGCATCACGGATACGTTGAGAAAGTTCTGATGTCTGTCAACGTTGCAACGTGAGCGATGACGAGGGCATGACACCGAGCCATGGACAACCTTTTGCACTTGGAAATCGTGAATTTTATCCAGCTCTTTCTTGAGCATGGCAGTGAACTCGCGTTCATCCCTGTCGTCCCAGTTGTGAGACGTGACGCGAGCCTAGAAAAGGGGTGTGATGGTCAAGGAAAGACTGAAAGATGGAATGAAAGGGCTCAAGACCTTGAGCTCCCATTTAAGGAGGTTGTAGTTGATGTAGAACGGCTTCCATTCGTCGTAGAGACTTGCCTAGTCATCACGGATGTGTTTACACGAGATGAGGGGCGATCAAGAGAGATACGCACCGTGATCTTCCTGCCGAACTTCATTGCGACCAAGGCGATGTGAGACGACCGAGAGAGAAGCTACCAACGGAGGTTCTGATGGCGGGTTGATAATACGTTTTGGTCTGAAACATGCAACTTGTTAGTCGTGGGAATATACGTCTCGAACTGTACGAGTCTCCAGCGACGCAGGCGTTGGCAGAACGAGACGAGCCTATATCCCTCTGTCGACGGGCCCCTCGATGCCAACGACGGTGCAGCCAATCCAAGCGTATATGAGTGGCGGTGTCAGACGACGCCCCAATCCCCGTCGAGCGCATGAACTCGCTGACCAATGCGTCCCTTGCAGCAACAGCAACTCGAGTCTTGTCTCCCAAGGCCGCTCCGAAATGACCCCACATATCGTTCAAAGATCCTACTTTTGGGTACAAGAAGGTCTACCCTACCAAACCATCTCATCTCGCACCGTCATTGAGCATGACCTTGCAGGAGTGGCAAAACGTCCATTTTGCAAGTACTCTTCAAGAACTTACCCTCAAAGCAAACGTTCTACCTCGAACCTACAATGCGCGTCACGAAACATCCATTCGAGTGAGTCATTTCTCGTCCGGTACTCTTCTGCTCACCCTTAATAACATCCTTGAGCAGCACTCTCATCCCGCTCGAGATATGGGACTGTCCTGGAAACATCACAGTCGATACCCTAGGTGCTTCTCTCTCCGAGTTTTCGAGTATCGTGTTCGTCATTGATATTCGGGTAAGCCCGTTGCTATCTCTTAAGAACAAACTCATCTTTGCACAGGATCTCTACCAGCAACCCGTAGCCAAGCTCGTCGAGTTCATCGTCGCAGCATGCCAAGTGAACCCGAACATAAATCTCGAGGTTTTCGTACATAAAGCAGAAAGACTACAGGAAGACGACAAGATTGGTAGGGCTGTCCGTCGTATGAAATGATCAGCTTGGTGACCTCGAGACAGAAAACTTTCGCCAGATCCATGAACGCGTCATGGACCGATTGGCAGATGAATCTCCCGAATACGAACAGGTTCCTCTGAATTTCCACCTAACGTCTGTGTATGATTATTCACTGCAAGACGCCTTCTCGCGCGTCATCCACAAGCTCATTGACTCCTTACCTTACCTCGAAAATCTACTCAATGTCTTTTGTGCCGTAAGTTCTCCCAGACCAAGTGACACGTCTCCTCGAGTCTAGGTCCTAAGTCACCCTTTAAGAACACCTCATCCCCAAAGGCATTTCTATTCGACATCAGAAGCAAACTCTACGTAGCGACCGATGCATCTCCTGTTGACCAAGCAACACACAACCTCTGCTGCGATTATCTGCAAATGCTCAACTTGTTCGGACCATTGTACAAGTATGGATGTTCTCTTGTCAAGTCTTTGACTTTGTTAATCTTCGAGCACACATCAGGTTCAGCACATCACCTGGCATGACACTTGCACCATCCACTACAACAACTTCTTCGTCTGACCTCCCCCCTCGGACTGACACTTCCGATCTTTCCAAGCTATGCACCAAATCTCCGTTTTACCCGTCTGCATCGGCATCTTTGTCACCGTCTCAACCCATCACACTCACCTATCATCTTGTCACGCCCCATTTGGCCCTCGTTGCCTCGTTGCCCACACCCGTCTTCGAGGTGAGAAGGGGCCTTGTAGAGTGGAATGTAATTTGGTTCAGGGAGGGTGCAAGAGAGATTTGGGAGGTCGAGAAGGAACGGAGCGAAGGAGAGCTAGCTTGACGATGTATGGGCTTCGACCACCATGCCCGTTCTGTGAGAGTGCTGTTCCACGTACTGACGAAAGTATATGATTTAGAGATCCGGGACACACGTTTTAGTCGCTACTGTTACGACTACTCTCGCGGCATCTCGAAAGTCATGCAAACCTTTTGACAGTTTGTTGTGTGTCTGCTCAGATACGGACGAAAGAATACAATTGAAGAAAATCTCGCTGGACGAGTGTCTCCGATAACTAGACTCCGAAAACGTATGGCAAAAAGCAATGCATCAGCCGGGAGTCGAACCCGGAGCTAGGCCATGGGAAGACCCAATGTTACCGCTACACCACTGATGCCTGTCAAAAGGAACAAAACAGGTATTCTTTGTACACAGGCTCATCGCATACAAAGATACCTTGGGGTGAGCACGAATCATCAACACAATTTTGAGCAATGATGAAACGTGCATGCATTAGTGGTGTAGCGGTGACATTGGGTCTTCCCATGGCCTAGCTCCGGGTTCGACTTTCGGCTGATGCATTCATCTTTGTCTTCATCCTTTGAAATGTCGACGCCCCCTTTTTTTTCTCACTCTTGATACCTTTTCGTTTGGCGTGTGACTACTACGGTGGCCGGCACTCTGCTCGTGGTGGCATTAGATCCCAGCCTGACCGTACTGGCACAAGGAAAAATCTCCCACTCCCAAGGCACTACTCACTGCTGACTTTACGGCTTCCGGTGGTGTTGAAACGTAGCCCACACACGACCGCCAAAGACTTGCCTGACACCGACTCGCCACAGGAGGGAAGAAGCAGACCGTTTGGAGGGAGGAGACTTGGGGTCAGACCCACCAACTCTAGAACCCACACTACAGATGGCACGAGATACGGTAGATCCAACTTTCTAAGAAACACAGGACTTTCATGCCGAGTCTGGTACGGATGCGACACATTTTTACACCCTCTCTCGGCCCTCGAACGAGGAGTTGCCCTTTCCGACACAGGCTTCTAAAGATGTGGACTTCAAGATGGTTGCTAGGTACCGAGTTCTCGTACACGAACACACACAGAGACACTAATATATTACCCATCCATGTTCATCCAGCGTGAATGAAACGTGTCGTCTCTGTCGATCATGGGGCGTCATGGGATATACCTGAATCCAGGCGTCTGCGGATATAACCAACGTGTATCAGCATCAACGGCACAGTACATACACGCACACTTCCCCCCAGAGATGCTCACCTTGTCGGCCAGCACACTCGTGTCCACTGGCGCGTCCGGATCAGGGCGCCCATACAGCGCCATCCGTTGGGCATTGTCCCGCTTGTAGGACGTGTAGAGGATCACGGCGAGCACAGCACCAAACCCATTGAGCGCACATGTCGTCGCGAACCCGGTGCTGTACAAAATCCGGCCCATCAGACAACACGCACATGCGTGCGCGATCAAAAAGCATGAAAAGAAGAGACGAAAATACGTACATGTACCGAGGGCCGTCAGTGGTCGGGTAAAGGTGAGTGCCCAAGATCGACCCACCCTGGCCAATAGCCATGAACATCGGTATGCCTGTTGCTCGCTTAGACTCCGATCCCAGGTTGTGCGCGAACCAGGCGATGACGATGCCGATGGACGTGTACGTCCCGCTCGTAATGCAGAACACGGCAAAGTACCTCACATGTGGGTCCGTCGGCACGACGAGCACGATGAGGTATCCGATTGCGGCAAGGAAGCACGAGCTTGCGATGACGAGGCCACGTGTTTGGAGACGGTCTGTCATGTAGGCGGCGTTGCAGAGGACGATGGCGGCGACTGCGTAGGGAGGGACGGTAAGAAGTTGGGCAAGAGCGTTGGCTACACAGTTCA
>JBBPJS010001621.1:0-10223 GCA_038088835.1 Singerocomus rubriflavus
ACGGCGGTGGCGGTGATGCCGGTGACCCAGAAGGGACCGTATTATGTAATACTATAATATGGTTTGATGTGTTCGAGGTTGCTGTGCCCAGGCCCGGAAATAAAACGGGGTCCTCGTTGGAGTCCATCCTTGCCTTCCTCCTCGTCGTCATGTCCAACAGTACTGGTCCCACCTCAGCGGATCTTCCAGCCTCGCTCGACCTCTCTCCTCATCTTTCTGCGCAAAAATATTTCTATGTCTGCACGCTGACCGTCCTTGCCTGGGACACCCTCGTTCTCACTCCCAGATCCTATCGACTCAGTCGCCACAAAGCGTGGCCTGCGCTCAAGGCACTCTACTATTTCCTCCAGATATGGGTCCTTTCCGACTTTGTCGTCACAGGTATGCGTTCGTCTCCAATCCTTCTCCACCACTCAACCCGAGTCTAGGCGCCATGTTCTTCTCGACATCCCTCAAACAGGACCCCGATTGTCTGCGATTCTGGCCATATGAACCCATCTGCACGGCTATCCTCCTCTTTGCTGCCTCCACCGTGCACGTCATTCGCATCACCGCTATATATGGCCACAATCGCCGCATTCGCTCCCTTCTCCTCTCTCTCTTGTTCGTCCAGGGAGTCGTCACTGCCATCTGCTGTGGTTTCTACCGTTCCGTCCATCTTCGTGATGGCCAGGGATGCATTGCTGGTCCTCTCAATAACCAGAGCTGGGTCGGTATCTACTGGCTCGCTCCCACTCTCCTCTACACGACCACGTTTACGCTTGCCATCATACGGTCCCTAAAGACCCTCGAAGCCAAGCCCCTCCACCCCTGGCGGCTCATGCTTCGTGACCATCTCAACCTCTATGGTGCCATCTTTATCGTCAACCTCGCCAACGTCCTTTTCTACTTCATCATGACCCCCACTGATAACACCGACCCGATCAAGACGATCGTCACCAGCATGGCGGGCGTTCTCACTGCCACGATGAGCATGCGCATCGTTCTTGGCGTCAAAGGTTCCCTCGAAAACGGTGGTAGCTTTAACACCAGCGGGTCAGGCGGTTCGAGCGGTGCAACTGGCAGTCTCAGCAACACTGGCGTTGCACGTGGACGCGGTGCAATTACATATACCATTGGTGGTATTGACACTCAGACCAAGAGCATTGTGGCCAATCGTGCTACCAAAGAAGAGGGTGCGTGGGATGCGGACAAGAACTCTGTCGAAGCTGCACCTGTTCGAGATACCAAAGTAGTGCTTCCCATCGTGGGAGAGGAAGAATCCGACAAGGCAGTTTCGACGGTCGGCGTTCAAATAACCGTCGATCAGCAGGTGGCATACGACGAGGTGGCAAGACACTGATGAGCTGGCATATCCAACCGAGGACCGGGTGGGCAACACGCTATCGTATTATATATTCCCGTTTGCTGTCTCTTTTCCTACCACCTTCGTTTCTTACCCCCTCCTAATACCGACTAGAGCTGATATCCATATGACTCGGTTTTGGTGGATAGTATTGGTTTTTCTTTTTTTGGAACAGGATGTGTTGATCATCTCTGAGGTCTATGCCTTTTTTTTCTTTCCCTTTTTTCTTTGTTTTCCCGTTTGCTACACTCCCTGTTACCCGGGCATCGTCATTGCTGACCATGCTCTGCTGTATATCTCTGCGACATGGGGCGCGCGGTTTTGTATACGTTGTAGGTTATGGTTTCACAACCCCGGAAAAAAAAAAAAACAGACGTCACATTTGAAACACAAATACGTGTACGATGTCCGAGCTCCATGACACGCGCTACTTGTAGATTGACAAGGTCAAAGCTGGTTGCCAATGTGGTCACGCGGTGAATGGAGATCGCCGTGTTCGACAGCGCGGGTCGTCCCTAGGCCTGCCCGGTATTGCATCTACTGTATACATATTCGTATACATTCAGGTCCGCGTCCGAGTAGCATACGCATGTCGTGTGTCGCCTCTAGTGGTTGCCAGTGCCAGTGGTTGGCGCGCGCTTCGTTGTCACGTTTCCAACCCTCTTGCACGTCAAGTCGTAATCGTATCCATCATCCGACCTCGACCCCCGTCTATGTACCTTTTTTTTTCCCCTTTCTTTGGCGAGAGAGGGACGAGGGAAGAAGAGCGAACCCAGACCTCCATTTTTGATGGTTGTATCCTCTGGTCGCAATAACCAGCCACGCGAATGTGACGACTGTCATGTGTTGCTCTGGTTAGTGCTTGGCATCAGACAGGGATACAGTCCATTTGCCGTCCCAGTGGGTGCCGGCAGGTGTCTTGATGGGTGTAAGCACCCAGTATGGACGGTTATACAGTTGCTGTCCTATGAACACGGGTCGAACCTGTCAGTGTCGGCTGGCTTTACTCGTCATGGATTCGATTACAGTAATAGACACGACCCCTCCATAACACACCAGAGCCCACGCGAGCTTGCCAGTTCAAATACGGCACGCGACACGCGTGCAGTCACTAGGAAAAGGAGAACAGATCACCGCTTCGAATCCATATTCTCCTCCAGATACCTCACAAACTTGCGCGCCACGCTCTCCTCGCTCCAGTCCACCTCACCCATCTCTGTCGTCCCAAGCGTCACAGCGCGCTTATGATTCGCGACGAACTGGCGTTTGAGGCGCTGGAGCTCAGAGAGGGTGACATGCCGCGGCGGGAGGGCGACGCGGATCGCGAGTGGGGTCGACCCAGTAGACGTGGGGAGGTCGAGCAAGGGGGTGCCCCCAGGTAGGGAGGAGGCTGATTGGGCACGGATGATGGTGCCAACGAGTGTGGTGGTGGTATTTTCAAGCGTACGAAGCGCGTCCGTCGGTGCTTTGGCGATCTGCATACAGAACCACGTCCAAGAACCCATTGATGCGTCCCATGGGCGACAACATAAGCGGTTTGGGTAGGGTCGGGTTGTGAATGCGAACGGGACACGTACCACTTGCGTCCCTGTGTTTGGAGGCTTGACGAAACCTTGTGTGATGGCACGCCAGATATCGTCCCCAGGCACGTCGGTGTCTGTCCACGGTACAGTGAAGAGAGGTGAGTCCCACCGGACCATCGAGCATGGCTCTTCGTATCGTTGGATCAGGTTATCCAGACTAACAAAGAGGGACTGTCAGGCATGCGATTGACAATAAAATGCTCGAAAAGCTCACGTTCCATGAGTATAGGAGTGCACGTCTCCACGCAGTGTGTTCCATTCACGGCACTGCTCAGGTGGTGCGATCACATAGACCTACTTCTCTGCCAATTAGAAGACAGGCACGGTTCAACCACAGAGCGAGGGAGAAGAGTAGAACGAGGAAGGTATATAGAAAGGAGAAGCAGGAGATAATGGATGTTTTTGTCGAGTCACGCACCGTGCACACGCGGACTTTGGTTTCCCTGGCAGCACAGTACATTTGATAGCGGAACCCTTTGATGTAATTGAGCGAGTCAACAATGACGATACGATCACTGCCTAGATAGCGCTGAAGGGCAGTGAACAATGCCCCGCGCGCTGGCTTTTCGGAGAGGCTGTCTTTGTGTGTGCAAGGAAGAAGTGAAGGGACGATTCATGTCGTCGACATCATCATGATAATCGTTTCATTGGTCGTTTCATGTGTAAGCACAGGATGGCTTACCATTGTACGCTGAGCGAGGAACGTTGAGTGTGTCGTCGGAAAGGACGGTCACGGTGAGCGATGGACCAGTGTAGGAGGGGTCCGCGAGACGCTGTTCGAGATGGTTTTTGATCTGTGTTGTGCGAGCCGACTTTCCTGCGCACGGATACCCAGATATCGTAATGAGTGCCATTCCTTCAAGGTGATGCTATTGAACTTGGTATGGATATGAGCTCAAGGTGAGCGACAGCCCAGAGTGGAATCATGATTATGTAATTGAATCAAGTGCAGCCTTGATACTTCACATATTGTTGATTCATTCAAATGTGCCAATCGTCCGTTCAGTATCTCCATAAGCCGACATTCCAACACTCCAGATCCTTTGTCTCTCTGCCGTAAAAAAGTCATCCAACAGCTTTGTTGCCGAACACTTTAAGTTACCACAAATGTATCCACAAGAAGGTGCAGTCAAACCGCAAAGAGACTGGGCGAAATCGGATCGTGTAAGCCTCATACAACGAGATTAAATTCACTGTACTTTATGTACATAGGACACGCCATCCAGTTCGTGACTAGATGCATGTCGTACCGAAAGCAGATCTGAGACACCAGGACTTGACCTTCTTCAGTGAAACAAGTTCCCATTTGGTCTAGTCGTACCACCTTCAAACTGGGCCATCTGTCTCAACTTGTGAGTGTGTAACCATTACACTGCCGTCTCGTGCTGCTCATCCTGCGAGTTACAGCCGGGTCACTCTACAAACTCCAGTCAACAATCCGCATTCTATCTACAAACTTCTTGTCGAACTCCTACACATATTTGGGCATGGAGATTGCGTCGCCGCTGGTATGAAAACGAAGACACGGTCCGCCTTTAAGACGAGTTCCATATTAGGTTGTTCGGACGGAGGATCAGCAGCAGCGGAATAATGGAGAGGACGACGAACAAGGGACCTAAAGCAACTCGTAGCGCAGCCAAATTCCCCTCTAAGCGACCGTGGTTCCCTGAATCCCACTTGTCCTCTCCCATGTCTGTCGTCACTGGGGTAATAGGCACTCTTACTCCACCTCTCGACTGTCATCACTGTCTCGTCCTCTTGGCATCCATCCTGTTCGATCCAACCAGTGCGTAGCAAAAGTTTCTCAATTGATACTCGGCCTATTCAAGGGTATTCACATCGACGATCTGTTAGATTTGCTCACTCTGCACGCTTGTCGTTGGCGTTCTATTGAAGTGCTGGCTGGCTCACGCAAATACATGTGTTTGTCAAAGATTTTCATCCACGGCTACCTCGTCTTGACAGAGCAGCTGCGGAGATGACATGGAGAACCTCGGACGGTTGTTTCTGATAACTATGGTCTGTATGGTCATCGACAATTGTGTCGTGGCGTTGAGCAGGCTCAAAATATTTCGCAACCAATGTAGTACCTATAGTCTATGGATGCCTGCACGCTTCAGGTGTAAGTGCGAAGGTAAAGAAGACTGCACCAATAAGCTGTACATGATGACGGGGCCCGAATCCAACTGACACGACTATTTTTATCTATTCAGGATTGGTTTGTCGAGACAGCGACTTTTTGTTCGTTGCCATACCTCGCCTCATTGTATACCATCAGAATCCTGAGTATAGTCAACCTCTCACATCCATTTCCGCACTGGTCTCGTCCTTGTTGCCAATATAGAGGAAGACCACTGTCATCCATTATAGAGATCGTAGGTTCGATCTCATACCAACCATCATTGATAGGGCCCCGGAGAAATTGTCACTTTCTATGGCATTTTGTTCTCACATTTCCCTGAAGGATATATAACATCTGGTGCCACAGTTCTTGCCGTCTACGACTGGCGATAGGATCAATCCTTTCATTACAAGCTTCCTGTGTTGTACACGACAATTATTTCGTTCCCAGCAAGTCATAATGCAAATACTTAGTCTGCCGAACAGGAAATATAAGGTATCATTGAATCTCAAGACGAACTACCAGGAATCTCATCCTTGATTCTCACTCTTGAGTTCTCACCAAGCCATCTGATACTGCCACTGTTTCACTTGTATCAATCATGTCTGACTTACAGTCAGTGGTTGAACAATTTGAGTTCAGTAACTATATAACTCGTAAGCTCGCTCACATCTTCAGTGATCAATCTCGGAGACCAGCTTAATAGAAAAAGGACTAGGTTTGGGAGCGAGCGCACGACTATAAGGAACAGACTCAGTCGTGTGCGATACAACGGACTGACTATATATTCACCTATAAGGAACAGACTATCTACGAGTTAGATCTGTGGCTAACGAAATAGATGATAAGTAGCTCACCTCAGTCGTGTGCGATACAACGGACTGAGGTGCTCGAGGACAAAAGTGTTGGAATAACAGGCGCGCGCACAGCCCGGACCGCGACCGGCTCGACAGATCACCGGTGCGCATTTGGATCGTCGCGTCATCATTCTCCGCATACATAGATCGTATGGACACCTTCATAGCCTCTACTGCATACTTACTCTTTCCCTCATTCCTGTGTCTGGAGCTCTGCCAGCTCCTTATATTCCCTTTTGGCTAGTATCATTTCTACCATGTATATAAGACATACTTTTTGCACTCAAGCACCTCAGTCCATTACATTGTGCAATGACTGAGGTGAGCTAGTTACATTCCATTCTGTTAGTTATACTCAAACTCACTGGTACATAGTGTATTGTCATCAGTTGCATACTTGCATCATCTTCAGTCAAGTCCTATTTTCTACAGGTTATGAGCCTTGCTCCCTTGTGCTAATTGATCAAAGTCATACCTCATTATACTGCCACTATGTCCTCCACCTCTAACACCACTGAGACCCTCCCAAGCAACATCCCAAAGCTTGAAGTAAAGGGCACCAATTGGGTGATTTTCAACTTTCATTTTCAGATTGCTATGGAGGCAAAGGAACTATGGGGCCATTTTGATGGCACTGCTATGTGTCCTACACACCCCACTCCTGTTATGATGACACAGCAAGCTGAAATCAATAAGTGGCAAGAGAACAAGCAAATGGCAAAGTACCTACTTTTCCAGCAAATTCCCAACTCAACTGTTTTGTGCATTCATAAGCAGACAAGTGTTACTGGAATGTAGAATGAGATTGTAAAGGAGTATACAGAAAAAGACACATGCACAAATGGACTTGCACATGCAATTTCTGGAGTCAAAGTTTCAAAGAGGTGGTGAAGTTCATCAGTTCTTGGACAATCTTTGGATCAAACACAAGGAACTTGCAGCTGTTAGAGTGGACATCAATGAAAAGGACTACTGGTCAACCATTATAAAATCCCTCCCCAATTCACTTGCTAACTTTGCATTTAGTTAGCTCACCACTGCTCAACTGTTTTCATCATCCAAGACATTGGACTCTGACAAACTCATATCAGTAATAATTGAGGAGGCAGAACACTAAAAGGTGAAACATCCATCACACACCAATAAGAATAAAGATCATGATGAAGCAATGGCTGTCAGATTGCTATCAGCTTTGAAAGGGTGAGGCAAAGGAAGCATGAAAATGGAGCTTGCAAAGGCAAAAAGGAGCTGCCAAAGTGTTGAGTATGTGACTCAATGGAGCATCTCACTGTTTTTCACAGGAAAGAAAACAGAGGCAAGAAGAAATCTACCAAGAGCAGCTTCACTATAAATGCTACTGTAGCTGATTTAGATTTGAATAATGGAGTCTTCAGAGTTGTTGATAAGTTAAGCAATAATAAGTCTGTTTTAGATTTATTACCAACATAGTTTAATGATAAAAAAGAAAGAAATGTTGAGGACTGGTTTTTAGTGACAGATGAAGATGTATTGGAAGATGTCTAGAATCTTGAGAAGTCCCAAGTGTTGTGAAACTGAAGAGTTGTGCTACACTGCCAACTAACCCAACTATCTGTTGAGCAACCAGGATGAATGTTATGGGGCTGAACCTATGATGTCAGATAGGGAGAGTGCTAGAACAGTGATAAGGGTCTGCAGATGATTGAGAGAGGACCATGCTTTAGGGGGACTTTCTATAATGAGAACTTTAGGAGAACTACTGCATCTTCATGATAATCTTGGTACTCTTGCAACCAGGTTTTGACTTTCTCCTAATATCATAATCTATCATATATGGCATAATCATGTTCAGCTCTTGAGATGAGGGTTCTGAGCCTTAGGTGATCACATAGCTGTTATCAGGTTGCTATCCTTAAGAATAAGGGTGGTGTCACTATAGATCATGGGTTTGTATGATAACCCCAACAATGTTCCAAGCTAGGTTGCTATGACACTAGTGGCTTAACTTATCTGTAGTACTGGATCAGTTAATATGATAAAGGTCAATGGCAATATAGCCTCTATGATCCACAGGTATAACATCTTCTTAAGCTGGATAGTACTGGCTTTTGAGTCACATGGATTTTGTAGTTACTGGTATGGTGGATCTTTCAATAAATATCTTCCATTTTTTAAGTACTGGGTTTGGTCTTGACATTGAATGAGCTTGCTCACTAGTGCTGGTACAGTTTGGTAATGGTATGGTATGAGATTCTAATAATGAGGGAGAGAGGATAAAGGTTAGCTTTATCTTTAGACAGTCTCACTCCTAGAGATTCAATGAAGGACCAGTAGGTGAATAATGTCCTTTACTTGCACTCATTACTAGGCCACCTTGGTAGGCAGGGTAGGAGTGGAGGTGAACAAGTGGATTAGGCTGAGAGGACACCAGCCATTGCACAACCTCTTATATATGGTTATAGAAAGTGCACAGACCAAGCTGTGACTGAGGTCAAGGGTATATGCTATTACTGCTATTGGCTACTAGGGTAAAGGGTATAGTCCATAAGTAAAAGGTTAGGCATTCATATGGGGAGAAATTAAAAAGTGGATATGAATGCAGGGTGTAAAGTAGAATGGAAGATCAATCACAAGGTGTGACTGATGGAAAGGGGAATTGTGGCAGAGATTCATCTAGGATCTTGCAGGGTCATGATCAAGATGCTATTTTGATAAAAGATTATACTGATTGAAGGGAAAGACAGAAATGAAGGAATGGAAGATGCATTGCCAGCATGCACCAATCATAAGGTGTGGCAGGATCTAAGATGATCAATGTGGGGTCATGAAGATCATGAGATAAAAAAAGAGTGGTTAAGATGTGGAGTATGTGATGGGAGTGATGATGTGAAGAGAAAACAGTATAGTCGCATGACCAGGGATGTGTTATAATAATGCACTTATGCAACTCATGCAAGCACTTGTGGCAGTCATTGTGCAAGTATTGTACATAATTCATAACACCAAGTGGCAATGGGAATTGTGGATGAGGTGTTTACTAATTTTGCTGAATCTGCTGAGAAACTAGAGGAGGTCACTATATAGTGAGTGAAAGAACTGTTGCAATGTTTGATCTCAATCCAATGCATAAAGCATATTGAAATCATACATGGGAATTTCACTTAGTGTTGGTGAGATAAATTAATGTACTGTTATGAATTGTGTACAATACTTGGCACTATGACTGCACACTTGTGTTGCACAAGTGCTACTCATGACTAATCCCTGATCACATGACCACTCTGTCCCTTCACATATCATACCTTCACCCTTCATGTGCATCACATCTCTTATCTCTCTTCACACCCTTCATAAATCACTGATTACTCTTTCATTTCGATCACAATTACATCACCTTTTTCATCTCCATTGTTCCTTTTGATTGGTATGATCATTCTCATGAACCCTGCAGGATCTTAATGATCCCTGCCATAATCCCTTCTCTGATCAGTCACACATTGTGATCAATCTTCCATTTTACTTTACACCCTGCATTTATATCTGCTCTTACATTTCTCCACCATATGAATGCCTAACCTTTTACTCATGGACTACACCCTTTACCCTAGAGTCTATAGCATTAATACCTTATACCCTAGACTCAGTGTACAGCTTGGTTTGTGCACAATCTTGTACCATATATAGAGTGTTATGACATCACAACCACACTTGTACTTTGTATTAGCAAGTGTGCATGACTACACCTGGTGTACTTTGTGTTAGTGCATGGGTATGACTTTCCCTAGTGCACTGGTTGCACTTTATGATCACATGACCTCCCTGATCATGTGACCACTCCTTTCCTTCACACATCATGCCTTTACCTGTCATGTCTTCACATCTTCACTCTCTTCACACCCTTTATGACTTCACAAACTCACACTGATCATCTTTAGATCCACCCACATCCTCAAGGCTTCCATGCCTTTCTTATCTCCACCCTTTCCCTTCAATTGGTATAATCACTTATCTAGATTGATTATCTAGGTCATAACCCTACAAAATCTTGATAATCTCTGCCACAATCACTTTTCTAATCTTTCACACCTTGTGATCGATCTTTCATTCTATGGTATGCACTGTATTCATCTTAGCTTTTCCATTTCTTCCTAGATGAATACCTAACCTTTGCAACATGGACTCTTATCTGATACCTTATCTACCAATAGCATTAATTATGCATATTCTAGACCCAAGTCACAGCATGGTCTGTGCACTCTCATGTAATGTATATAAGGGGTTGTGCAAGGGCTGTTGTCCCCCAGCCAAATCCACTTGTTTACCTCTCCTACTCTATC
>JBBPJS010001622.1:0-10220 GCA_038088835.1 Singerocomus rubriflavus
CAAGGGGATACTGGGTGTAAAGGCCAAGCTCAACATCTTCAACAACCAGCAGGTGGTTGTTGGGATAAATGGAGTGGCTACAAGAATGAGGAGGATACTGAAGAGATGGGGCAGTAGACACTATCCCACAAGACCGGGCATGTTAATAAGTATAATCCAAGTGTTACACCATCTAAAAAATAACTATACTTCTGAAATAACAGTTGCAACTTGAGCTAGCAATGCAAACACCATGCAGGGTCTTGCCACAAAGTCCACACAGGCACAAAGACAACAGGATGAGAAAGTAGTGGTAAGGATAAGAAGTAATATCCTTAAGGTCTCAACCTTACTAGAAGATGAATGATCAAGTGAATTAGACTAAGAGGGATTAGTTAAATACACCCCATGTATATACTACAGGACTATGTGCATGGACCAGGTGACATCATAGATAAGACAATAGCAATAATAGAAAGAAGAGATGGAAATGAATACCTTAAGATATGTATGAGGCATTAAAATGAAAGAGAAGAAAAGAAGTAATGGAGATAAATAAGGCTATGCCCATAAGGCAGCCTGCAGGCATGACATCATTGGTCTGGACCTGATCATGTGACCTGTCACCTGACCTAGTCATGTGATGAAGATAAGATAAAAGATTAGATCGAAAGATAAGATAAAGAAAAGAAAGAAAGATGCAAAGGACATGTATAATGTTATAACATTCTATATGATCCATGTTCTCTATGTGGATATTAATCTTCTCAGGTAACAGGAGAAGAGAGAATTGTAGCATGGTTGGCTGGTTGGGGTTTTCTAATTTTATTTGAATGGCTTATAATATTATAGATAATGGCAGATCAAATGTTCTTGTTAAAGAACTTGATAAAGGTGTGATTTCAAGATTCCAGTCCAGTGTTGGTGGTTTGGTGTTTGGGATAGTTTATCCTTATTTTGGAGTGGGTTTTCTGATTGCTAGATCTAATGTGAGACCATGGCTACTCTGAATTCAAATGAGGCTTATTAAGAAAAATAAAGTCCTGCAGGGCAGGGTTCAAAGTCTCAAATTCTATTGTAAGAAAATCAAAAGTATTCAGTGAATATTCTATTCACTTATTTGCAGGTGTTTTCTATGTGTCTGCCAGTTATTTTCTGCTTGATCAGCAGGGTCTGGTGACATGAGATTCATAGAGGTAGTATTGGGGAAAGTGAAAGATGCTGGTATGTGTCAGGGATCAGAATTCATCAGATATTAGTATTTGCCTTTACTTTTTAAGGCATTGCATTGATTTGTTCATATTCACCTTCAATTCTAAGGTGTCATAGCTCTTTCAGGTGCACAGGATGGCCTGCAGGTTTCTTCATCATTGATTTCTTTCTTTTCTTTTTGGGTTCTGGGCTGCTAATCTTTTAACTGATTTATTTGGGCATCATTCTGGGTGGTGGTTCTTGGTCTTCATATAGTTGTTTTCTAGCTGAGTTTGCTATCAGCCCTTCAAACATAGTGCTTCTGGTTTTATGGGGTCTTTGTGGGTATAAATACCAAGATCAAGTGCAAGTTTTCAAGGGTGCAAGTACTAGGGTAAAGTGTGAGTTTTTCAGAGGCACAGGTGGTCAGATTTCAGATGCAAAGTGTGAAATGTTTAAAGAAAAGGGGAAAATTACCCCCTTAGTAGACTCATGATTACCTGATCACATGCTATCTTGTTTGTCTGGTTAAGTAACATATTGTGCTACTGTCATGTAGCCAGTATTCTCATGTTTGTTATTTCATCATACTATGTTCTTGTAGCTGATATTCCTATTTCAGGGTCAGTTTATCCACCTGACAAGGTGGGGACCAATAATATGGGTTTTATAGAGCTGATTTATGTGGGGAATGTGTGAGAGGTCACAGAGTTAGTGTGCTGTTGTATGGCAGAGGCTAATTAAGGATTAGGATAGTTTATACTCATCTTGGAGTTTGCTAGGCCAGGGATGCATGTTACAGACAGAGAAGCAAGCCTTACTTCATGTTTGGCTGGGGACACATGTTGCAGACAGAGAAGCAAGCCTTATTTTATGTTTGGCTGGGGACACATGTCATGGACAGAGGAGCAGGCTTTTGCATAGATTTGCCATATTTTTTGTGGAGTCACATCTGTGTCAGATTATGAGTGCAGTTTCATTCTAGTTACCTAGTTTAGACTCATTATGAAGCATCTGCTGGTTCATTTGGAGCATTCAGCATTATTAGCTATTGGGTTTTTTTCTGCATTACTTAAGACTTGCAGTAAGATTGCCTGGTTGCTATAAAGGGTACTAGCTTATTCCTGTGGGTTCTTAATCAGACTCTCTTGTCTGTCATCTTCTTTGTTAAATGGTGTTCAGCCATCATTCTACTTAGGTTTGCTGAGTGTTGAACTCCTGTTGGAGATCAGCCCATTGATTAGAACTATCCTTAGTCTAGCTACCATACATTATTTACATTTCCTTATTTGGACAACCAGCAACTGCTTGTTGCGTCACCAAATGCCCTTTTCCTTCAGTCTCATACTCTCAACTGGAGGTAAGCTACACATTACATTGTCTATGCACTCATTACTCACTCTACCTAGTATTCACTCTTTACTTCTAGGTAGATATCCCCTCCAGTCTCATACTCTCAACTGAAGTATTCACTCTTTATCTCTAGTGTTGTTGGCACACCAATCTCCAACAGGTTATGAGCCCTGCCTAGCATGGCAGAAGAGACAAGACTCATAGCTACTGGCAGATCAACCAGAGCTATGTAAACATAATCCAAAGTAGGGGAAATATGAAAGCTCACAGTGCCAGCCACTGAGTCAGAGCCTGATGAGACACAACACCAGCCATAGAGTGTGATCCTGAGTAGGCAATTCAACACTACCTTGCCTACCCAATATTATGACCACCAAGTCCTATTGAGGGGGGGCAAACAATCACAACAACACAAAACCACTGGTGACATCTCTCAAACCACCACCTTAGAATGCACCAAACACATCATGAGTGGCCCCTGTTCACTACTACAAATAGCCCAACTCCTCACCTCTCTATTCACCTCCATCAACATCAACTACCTGCAACCACCCAGTGCCAGCAAACCACAGTGCCTGCCACAGAGCAGGAGCCTGAGGGCCAGGAGTATAGGAATGTAAGACTCAGAGCCAGCAAGCCACAATGCCAGTCACAGAGTGAGTGCCTAAGCACCATCCCAACATAACCTATTATTGCTCAACCAGACCATCAAGTTCAACAGGAGGAGAACCCACAGAAAAGGAGAGTTAACCCCCCATCACCCACTCTCACACAGACCACTACCATTAGCAATCTGACCACTATCAAATCAAAACTGACAGCATCAACACCAAGCCATGGTCTACCACTCAAGCAACTCTGAAACAAGTCTAAACTACCAACATTGCTATGCCCACTGCCCAACCAATCACTGACAGCATCAACACTAAACCATGGCCTACTGCTCAAGTAACTCCAAAATAAGTCTAAACTACCAACACCACCATACCCACTATTCAACCAATCACTGACAGCATCAACACTGAACCATGGCCTACTGCTCAAGCAACTCTGAAACAAGTTTAAACTAGCTTACTCTGTAACAAGTCTAAACTATCTATTCTTATAACATCTGAAAAGACAATAAACTATTCCTAAAACAAAGAGGAAATCCAATGTGATGAAGAGCATTGATCCCACCTCCTTAAGCAAGAGGGTGTATACACCATCCCCTTGACACCACTCAGATTGAGGAGGTGACCTGAACCATTATCATTAGCAATCTGACCTCTATTGATTAGCACAAACTTTGAAATAAGTCTAAACTACCAACCTCATAACTCCAGCAACATGGCCCCCAGATAAAAAACCATGCTGACCACAAAAGCCAACAGACAAACTTACTGCAAGGCTTAACTGTTATGAAAGTACACTCCATGGTGATCACACAAAGCACCATTAAACATAGCCAGGGAAGTCAATGTCTGAAATGATGATAAACTAGTATTTAGAGCCACAGTACCTACTACCAACAATGCAGACATGTCTGAGATGATGATAAACTAGTATTCAAAGTCCCAGCATCTACCACTGACACTGCAAACATGCCCAAAATGACATTAAACTAATCATAGCAACCATATGGACAACACAGTGTGCCTACCAAAACTACAACACCCTCAGAGTAGACCACTCAAATCAAGGGGGTGACATGAGAGAGAAACAATCCAACTGTCACAGAAACCACAGCACCCTTAGACAAGACCACTTGAATTGAGGGGGTGACACAAGAGAGAAACAACATGACCATCACAGAAACTAATCTCAAGACTTTCTGAACATCCCATTTGAGGGGGGTGCAGACTGGAACAGTCACAAACAGTGATATTCAAGTCACCATGGCCCAAGCTCACACAGTACCAGCAGGAAACATCAAAGATATTTGTGCATGATGACAAATGGCCTCCAGCAATCAAGACAGAGAGTTTAGGACACCACCACACTCACTGTCCAATTAATTGCCAATTTCATCCAGTATCAATCATGTGATGCTGAATTCAACTTCTACACCACATCACTCAATGACCTCACTGCAGACACCATTGATGGCAACACTGGTACATTTTCAGCAACCACCATTGCATATATACTAATGTGCACTCATGAATACCACCTGCATACTTTGTGTTAGTGCATGGTAATGACTTCTCTTAGTGCACTGGTTGCACTTTATGATCACATGACTTCCCTGATCATGTGACTATCTTGTCCCATCTTCACATCATCACACCTATTACAGTGATCACATTTAAACCCCTCTTTCTTTTTTCTTATGACCATTATGACCCCTTACTGATCAGCTATAGATCTGCCCACATCCTCAAGGCTTCCATGCCTTCCTCATCTCTGCTTTTACCATTCAATCAGTATGATCCCTCATTAAGATCATATCTTGATCATGACCTTGCAGAACCCTTAATGGGATCTCTGCCATGATTCCCCTTCAGATCATTCACATCTTGTAATGATCTTTCATTTATATTATTTCCTGTATGCATTCTCATTTCTGATCTTCTTAGATGCATGCCTAACTGTTGCCTGCAGGACTTTACCCTTTATCTTATCTTCCAATAGCATTAATAGCTTATACCCTAGATCTTAGTCACAGCTTGGTCTGTGCACATTCATGTACCATATATAAGGGGTTGTGCAAGGGCTGTTATCCACCAGCCAAATCCACTTGTTCACTTCTCTCACTCTGCCTGCAAAGGTGGCCTAATAAAGTTGAAGAAATAACAAGTAACAAGGTAGCTATTTGCCCACCCAGTCTTCAGACTGCCTGGGAGTGAGGCATTGCCTGGATGCAGTCTCATCTTACCCTCTACCCCTATTTATCTCTGTGTGGTCATGCAAGCTCAGGACTTGGTCAAGGCAAAACCCAGTCAAGACAACCTGAAGTATGATTTTTGTGAAGATACCTTTCTTTATGGAAACACTATGTGATGCAATACAATTCACTAGTCAAGCAGATGTTATATCTATGGACATCATAGGCATACACTGCTGGTTGTCCTTATCCTATTAACAATGTGTTATTTATAGTTGTTCCTCCTTGTGCCATGGCCTTGAAGAAGATCTCATTGGTGATACTGTGTGGAACACCCAAGATAGGGTGGCACCCTGAGAATCAGCTTTTAAGATTGGCAACCTGGAGATAGCCATGTGATCACCCAAGAGCTGGAATCCTTGCCCTAAGGCTTGTCTACAATTATGCTGCATTCTTAGGTTGCAGTATTAGGAGGAAGCATACTCAGTGCAATAGTCTAAGTAATACTGGTGATGCAATAGTTCACCAAGGAGTATGAAGCTCACCCTCTCCTCATCCCTGATTCCCTCTTAGCTGTTCTAGCATTCTCTCTCTCCATAACTTCTCTAGGATTCAGTCATTGATGCCAGATTGCCCAACAGGTTATGGTGATAGATAATAGGCAAGGTTATAGTGTTTCTCTGGTTGCTCAATAGCACTGGTATCAGAGTTATAACTAAGTGAGGAATGAAATGTAAGATATGAGTGACATATGAGAACATAAGAAAACAGAGTTAAAGGAAATTACTAAGTACAAGTCTGAGTGGAGTAGATACAGGAGAGAATGAAGAAAAAACAAACTGGAGGTAAGATGAAGGTGGTATGGAGGTACCAGAGTTGCCTTGAGACACAGAATATGACAGTATCCCCCTCTTAGGCCTGAACCCTTAAAGGCCCTTAAGGATCACATAACTCCATTGATTGCAAAGTCTAAAAAAATAGGCAGTGAAGTGGAGTATCACCTGCATAGTATAAAGTCTAGGCAATTTGTTGACAACTTCTTAGATTTAAGCCACTATGTTCAAGTACACAAACATTAAAATGTGGGACAATGAATGCCTGGCAGAGTGCATCAACAATGACAATGTGTTGTGGAATGCAAAGGTGGTGGAGCAGAAATGGCATGTGAAGATGAGAAAGGAGAAGAAGGAGCAAAAGAAGGCAGAGGAGGCTGCCAAAAGGCAGGTAGAGGAGGACATGAGGCATCAAGCAGTGGCTGAGGTGACAGCCAGAAAAAGGGTGAGTACTTTCTTCATTGTGAACAGACAGTGCTATTGGAGGATAGGCAAAGCAGATAGCAGTGGAGCAGAGCTTTAGCAAAGAGAAGGGGCAGGGCCAGTGCTGGTGTGCAAAAGGTGTATTGCAAAATATATGCTGGACTTGTCTTTTTCTCTCATCTTTCTCTCATTTCCTTTTCTCTTATCTTATCTACATCATCATGTGACCTATTCACATGACAGATCACATGATCAGTCTAGACCTATAATGTCATACCTGCTGGAGACCTCATGTTGAGGCCAGAACCTTTTAGAAGCCTCTATCTTTAATCTCCATTTCTTCTGAAAGCTTCTTTTCATTTCCATTATCTTCTCTTCCATTCTGGAACCTTGTGGTGCACTTTTTTTTCACACTTTATCTATGACATCACTTGGTCCATGCATAGACTTTTGTACTATAAATATGGGGTATGTTTGGCTAAATCCCCTTAGCCTAATTCACTTGGTAAATCATCTCATCTTGAGAAGTGAGACCATTTAGGATTACCCTCCATCCACTCTTCATCTATCATTTGAATCCAGTTTAGACCACTCAAGGAAACATCATCAGTTTGTCTCTACTATTGCTGTCATCATCTCATATCAAAGTGTGAGAACTGGAGACTAGACTGCACCCTTGGTTCTGGAAAAGCCATGTTGTATAAGGAGTGTCAATGTGTCAAGACATGATATGAGAGGCCAGGGGAGGAGAAAACAGAGGTGAAGAGGAAGAAGAAGGTGCATGACAGAGATGAGGCAGAGGGATTGTGGAAGAAGGTCCAGTTGGAGGAGATGGGGGGCAAGTTAGAGTTGAGAGAGTGTACAGAGTTGTTGGTGAGGCCATCAATGACCACCAGGATGCAATAAAAAGCCAGCTGGACCTGCTAATCATTGCAGTAGGCCAGCTGGTGGACCTCAAGATAATGGAGGTTTATTCAAATGATAAGAACAAGGAGGGGTTAAAGGTGGAGGAGTCAGATGAGGATGGAGATGTGTTGAATGTATTAGAGGATGTGTCTGGTGGTATATGTAATGTAGAGATCCCATAGTAGTTGTTTTCAATCAAGTGTTCTCATTCATCAAGCCTTATGAGGTTCAGGCTTCTCCAGATATCAGAGATGGAAGTCCAAGATTAGCTCTGATATGTGATTCAATTCCATTGTGAGTAGCCATGAAGTTTCTTCATCAGTTTCTTTGTACCTGGATCAGTAGACCAGGTACAGAAGCTTGCAGTTCTTCCATCATTAGTCTATCTTTGAGTCCAGGATCTTGGAGATCTCATATTCTAGTTCACCATTGACTTCAATAGGAGGTGGAGGTGGTTGTGCACAGTTAGGGATGGTATTAGAAGTTGCAGATTCTAATTGGGAGATATGAAAGACCAGATATATGGACTTTATGTTCTCTGGGAGGCAGAGGGTAAAAGAGAGTGTACCTGTTTGAGCAATGATATAAAAAGGTCCTAGGTTCTTTTTGGAGAGTTTCTTGAAGGGACACATAGAATTGAAGTACTTGGCCTTGATGAAAACTTGATCACTGACTTTGAAGTTTGGTGCCAGAGTTCACTTAGCATTCACAGGGCCTTGATATCATTGCTGAGCTAGGCTGATCTCTTCACAGAGGAATAGGTGGAGGGAGTTGAGGTCAATAGAGTACTCTTGGGCTTGTGTGGAGGTAAGGTCTTACTCAGGGTAAATGGTGATGTTGGGGTGGTAGCCTTTATTAGTGAAGAACAGAGACACACTGGTGGTGGCACTTAAAGCATTGTTGTATGTGAACTCTGCAAGAGGCAGGAGTTCAGACCAATTGTCCTGCTGGTAGTTGCAGTAGATTTGAAGGTATTGCTCCAGTGTCTGGTTCATTTGTTCTTTTTGGCTGTCACCCTCTGAGTGGTAACCAGAGGTGAAGTGCAAGCAGATGTTGAGAGCCTTGCCTAGAGAGCAGAAGAAATGTGACATGAACTCTGAGCCTCAATCAGAGGTGATGTGTGAGGGAACTTTGTGCTTCAAAAAAACATGGAGGAGGAAGAGTTTTGCTAACTCCAGAGATGTTACCTTATTGTCAGTGGGTATGAAGATGCATTGCTTGGACAGTCTGTCCACAATGACAAGGATTGTGGTGTGTTAAAAGGACAGGGGGAGTTGCTCTATGAAGTCCATGGAGATCAAGTTCCATGACTTCTCAGGGATTGAGAGTTGTTTGAGTAGCCCATAGGGCTTGTGTCTTGGTACCTTGGCTTGAGTGCAGGCTGTACAGGATGTGATGTACTCTGATGTGATGTACTCTTTGATGAAGGTTCAGATGCCCAGCCAGGTGTATTCATGATGAAGGAGCTTTAAGGTCTGGTTTTGTCCAAAGTGATCAGACAGTGGATGACTGTGCTTGTATTGAAGAACATGAAGATAGAGGTCATTGGAATTAGGTATGTAGATGTGGTTGTCAAGGTGTATGAAGCCTTCAAAGTCAATGGACCAATGGGAGTTGAAGGGTTCAGAGGAGGACATATGGGTGGTGGAGATAGGATCAGAGGGGAGAGCAGAGAGGATGTCATTATGTAGGGATTTGATGTCAAACAGCATACTGGTCTGGAGAACCAGGGCTGCTAGATATGATGCCCTGAGGGTTGATGTGAGTTGCTCTTGGGTGAAGACAGGGTGGAAATTCTGGGGATTGATCAGAGCATAGTCTTTATTCCCCTCTTTGGGATAGATGTCCCAGAATCTAGTGAGAGAATCAGGCTTCACATCTAATTTTTCAGGATGGAAGTGAATGATCATATTAAACTGTGAAAGGAACTCCAACCACTGGGCTTGACATCAAGTGAGGAGTTTGAAAGTGGTGAAGTATTCCAGATTCTTGTGGTCCATTACTATGTCAACCAGAGTTTTGAAGCCCTTGAGGTAATGCCACCAAGTCCAGAAGAACTCAAAGATGGCTAGCAATTCCTCATCATGGATGTTGTAGTTAAGCTCCAGAGTAGAGAGAGTGCAGGAGAAGAATGCCATTAGGCAGACTTTATTGTCTGGATAGCAGAGGGAAAAGATACCTGTGATAGCATAGTCAGAGGCATCTTTCTCAATGATTAGTGGGGTGTCAGGGACCCAGTGAGTAAGAATGGGAGTGGAGGTGAAAGTGTTCTTGAGACATTGAAAGGCAGAGCAGCAGGCTTCATCAAAGTTCCATGAGGTGCCTTTGCATGTAAGGCAAGTGAGCAGGACAACAAGCCCAGAGTAATTGGTGATGAAACACTGACAGAAATTAGTAAATCCAAGAAATGATTGTATGTCTCAGATCTTACAGAGCTCATGCCAATTGATAATGGCCTTTATCTTATTTGGGGACATAGTAAGTCTGGATGAAGAGAGCTGGTACCCAAGATACTCAGTTGAGTTGGTATGAAATTCACACTTTTCAGGCTTGGCATAAAGTTTGTGCTTTTGGAGGTGCTGGAGAACTTCCCAGACATGCTCTTTGTGTTTCATGTGGTCCTTGAAGAAGATGAGAATGTTATTTAAATAGATGATGATGGAGACATTGAGAAGATCTGTGAAGATAGAATTGACAAATTACTGGAATGTTGCAGGAGCATTGGTGAG
>JBBPJS010001623.1:0-10219 GCA_038088835.1 Singerocomus rubriflavus
GGAGGTGTTGTGCATCATATGTTTTACTTATACTTTTTCATCATTAACACTTTTCTTTCTCTTCTCTTCTCTTATTGCATCACATGATCTGATCCAGACCTATAATGTCATAATGATGTCATACCTCATGGCTATCTCATGGGCATAGCCTCTTTCATCTCCAATGAGGTTTCATTTTAAAGAAGTCTTTTTTCTATTTCTGTGCTTCTTTTCCATTTGATGGCCTCATGTTTACCTTGTGCTTTTCATTTCCATTTCTTCTTTTTCACACCTTATCTATGATGTCACCTGGTCTGTATGTGTTGATCCACAGAGATCTACACTACCCAAACCTCAATCACCAAACCTGTTGGGTGATCCAGCATTATCATCTATGGGGACTGAACCTTGAACAGAAGAGAGAGTTGCTAGAACAGCATAAAGAGGTATTGGATCAAATGAGAGGGTGATCTTCTACTCCTTGGAGAACTCTTGCATCTTCAGTATAACCAGGCACTCTTGCAGCCAGGTTCACATCCTTCTAATACTAGCTTCTATGAGACTAGCATAATCATGTTTGGCTCTTGGGTCAGGAAGTCTGAGCCTTGAGTAATCATATGGCTGATTCCAGGTTGCCATTCTTGAAAGCTATCAGGTTGCCACCCATACCTGGGACCTTACACAGTCCATCCACCAGGTCTTCAGCATAGGGCTCTATGCTTCTAGCTGATATCACTAATAAATAGAACATGTTAATATGATAAGGGCAATCTGGCAGCATACACCTATGATGTGTTATGACATTGCATACATACTTGCATCTACAATGCTAGTCCCTGTGCAATGATACAATATCATGTGACATTCTTGTCATGTGATGCTATGACATCACCATCCCTGATGATGTGACCACACTGTTTCTTCACATCATCACACCTTCCCATCACATGATCACATCTTAACCCCTCTTTCTTCTTTCATCATAACCACCACCGATCATCTAAGGTCTCACCACACCTTATAATGTCCTTTCTGTTCTCATCTCTGCCTTTACCCTCCAATTGGTATGATCACTCATCAAGATCACATCTTGATCATGAACTCTGAAGAACCCTTGATGGGATCTCTGCCACAATCACTCTCCTTGATCATCACACCTTGTGGTGTTCACCTCCTTTTCATATTCTTGCTTTCATATCCACTCTGATCTTCTTATATAAAAGCCTTACCTTTTACACATGGACTTTACCCTCTACCCTACTAGCCAGTAGCATTAATCACATATACCCTAGACCCAGAGTCACAGCTTGGTCTGTGCTCTCTCCTGTAACATATATAAAGGGGTTGTGCAAGAGGCTGAATCCCCCAGCCTAATCCACTTGTTAGACCTCCTCTTCTACTCTGCCCTTAAATAAGGTGGCCTAGTGATGAGTCCCACTGTCTCAAGTAGTAATAGCTGTTCACCTACTTGCTCTTCATTGAGTGCCTAGAAGTGAGGCTTAGGATGAAGCCATCCCTTTTACCCTACCCTCATTGTATCATTCCTTGCACCGTACCATCTACTGAACCATACAAGATCTAGTAAGCAAGCTTGTGCCCCATCAAGCATCGACCTCAGTACCTTGAAGCACAGAAGACATTCATTGGAAGTATTATCGAACCTATAATGATCAAACTCACATGACAGTATCGGCTTCCACCATTCAGCCATACAAGATGTTATACCAGCGGACCATAACAGGCTATGTTGCCAATTGGTCCTTATTATATTAACGATTATTGAACTAGTATCTATACTCTCGAGTAGTATTGCACTCTCATAGGAAGACAGTGAAGGTTTATCATACAAACTCCCTGTATATGGTGACAATGCCTCATTCTTAAGGATGACAACCTGGTCAACAGTCACGCAATTACCCAAGGCTTGGAACCCTCACTCCAAGAGCTGAACACGATTATGCTAGTATCGTCAGGATCTAGTATTAGGAGGAAGCCAGAACCTAGTTGCAAGAGTACTACAGTTATCAAGGACTTGCAAGAATAGTCCTGGAGCTCATATATGAAGATGTCCTGCCTCAGTCCTCTCATTCTATCCGTATCCCTCATTTCTGCTGTTCAGCACTCTATGATTCCCAACACATATAGGTTTAGCCCTGTAATGTTCCCTGGTCATCTGCCAGATTAGGTTGGTTAGTTGGCAGCATAGTGTAACTTTTTGGTTCCACAACATGATGCCCACAGGTATTTCATCAGCTTGACTAGAGAATCATCTTGTGTCACATGGATTTTCACAAAGAAGTTTTCACAAAGTAAATGAGCATGTTACATGGTGTCTTGACTATGTCCTGTCTTGATCTTGACATGAGTTGGCATATACACACAGTGGGAGAGAGAGGATGAGGGGAGGCTTTATCTCCAGGGTAATGCCTCACTCCTAGGGACCAATGAAGGCCAGTAGGCAAATAGCTAGACCTCTTTACTTGTTATAGCTTAAACCTCACTAGGCCACCATTGATGGCAGGGTAGGAGAGGTAACAAGTGGATTAGGCTGGGGGGACACTAGCCAACTCATAACCCCTTATATATGGTACATGAGTGTGCACAGACCAAGCTGTGGTGGTTCTAGAGTATATGGTAATTAATGTAGCTATGCTAGGGTAAAGGGTTGGGTCCATGAGAAAAAGGTAAGGTGTACTTCTGAGAAGATCAGAAATGAAGAAGCACACAAGAATGAAAAAATGGAAGATTGATCACAAAGTGTGACTGATCAGGAGGAGAATCATGGCAGAAATCCCATCAAGGGTTTTGCAGGATCATGAATGATCATACTGATCAAAGGGAAAGGTGGGAATGAAGGAATGGAAGATGCATTGCAGGCATGCATGATCCATAAGGTGTAGAGAGAATCTAGATGATTGATGTAATGGCATGAAGAGAAAAAAAGAGAGATATGAGATGTGATCATGTGATGGAAGAGAAGGAGTGTGATGAAGGAACAAGGTGATCACATAATAAGGGATGAGTTATGAAGGTCACATGACAAGTCACATGACCAGAGAGTCATCATGCACAAGTGTGCATGGTAGTTGTATATGAGCACAAGTGCATGCACAAGTACAAGTATGTATGTAAAGTCATAATAGTATGCATCCATCTGTAGTATAAATATGGGGTCTACTTTTGACTAATGCCCCTTAGTCTAATCCACTTGGTTACTTGCATCCTAGTACATTAAGACATAAGGTGGCTTCTTTTACTCTCAACACAACTTCTCTACCTTTGTCTTTGTGTCTATGTGGATTGTGTGGCAAGACCCTATATAATATCTGCATTTCAGCAAGTCCTTATCTCTGCTCAGCAAGAAGTATAGTGTTTCTCTAGGTTGCTCAACAGCAACTCAACAAGAACATGAAAAGATAGTTCAGAAAGTTCTGCAACACCTTAAAGATAATGACCTTTTTGCCAAGCCATCAAAGCATTACTTTTTGAAAAACAAAGTAGATTTCCTAGAAATGGTAGTCTTTAAAGATGGTGTAGAGATACAAAAAGAAAAAGTCAATGCTATCTTGAAATGGCCAGTTCTCAAGAAATTGAAAGATGTTTAATCTTTTTTAAGTCTTTGCAACTATTACCATCAATTTATAGAAAGGTTTGCTGAGATCTCAAAGCCATTGACAAATCTCACAAAGAAGGATACAAAATTCTGTTGGATAGAAGAAAGGCAGCAAGCATTTGATATGTTTAAATCTTGTTTTACTTCTATACCACTTCTGATCTTTCCAGATGTTATGAAATGTATGAGAATTGAAGCAAATGCTTCTGATTTCACAACTGGTGCAGTGCTTTCTTAAGAATGCAATAATGAACTGTGGTATCCTTGCACATTCTATTCCCATTCATTCTTCAAGGAAAAACACAATTATTCTATTTATAACAAAGAATTGCTTGCCATTATTCATACTTTAAAAAAATGGCAACACTATTTAATAGGTCTTCCATCATTTGAAATCTGGATGGATTATAAAAACCTTAAATTCTGGAAGAAACTGCAAGATTTGTCAGCTAAACAGGCAAAATGGCATGTGTTTCTTCTTAAATTCAATTTTCAGATTTCATATAAATCTGGCTTGCAAAATGGTTGAGCTAATGCTTTATCTAGAAGACCAGACTATGGTGATGCCACTGAGAAGATTAACACTAATGTCACCATGCTGCCAACTTCTAGTTTTACTTGTCATGTTTCTCTTTCTTCTTTATTTATAGAAAAGTTTTAAAAAAAAAACCTAAAAACATGCAAAGACAATATTCTTTCTTCTTTCTCTTTGATTAATAATCTCTTTTTATCTGACTCTGCTAAAATATATGTTTCAGAATCTCTTAAAATAGAATGCATCACTTTGTGCCATAATTCTCCTATTGTAAGACATTCTGATCAAGGCTGCACTGCTTATCTTTTATTCTGCTATTTCTTATGGCCAGAGATCACTCAAGATATTAAGAACTATATTTATTCTTATCAAGCATATGCCATCTTCAAAGGAAAATAGCATAGGTTTAGTACTATTTCTATGTCCCTTTCCATAGCTTTACAATCATAAAAGAATATATCTATAGATTTATTTCTGGCTTTTCTGAAATCAACAGCAATGATTCTATTTGTGTTGTTATTGATTGCTTTTCCAAAAAAGTCATTTTTATATCTTATGCCAAAATGATCTCTTCTTTTCAATTGGCTAAATTATTTCATGATAACATATAATGTCTTTATGAACTCCCATTCTTCATCATTTCTAATCAAGGACCACAGTTTATTTCTGCCTTCACCACTAATCTTTGCAAGATGCTGAGCATCTCCCAGAAAATATCCACCACTTGTCATCCTTAAATGAATGGGCAGTCAAATCAAATCAATCAAGAAATACTAGCATATTTTCATACCTTTGTAGCAAAAATGCAAGAGCAATGGCTTGACTGGGTTAAGCTAGCTCAATTTCACCACAATAACTCTCTGTCTACTGCTATAAAGGCTACCCCCTTTTATATGATATGAAATTATGCTTCTAGTCTTGGTTTTGATGAGGCAACTGGTGGTTTTGGCTTAGAATGTGTGAAAGCACATTCTGATATTAAATAGGCTCTGAAACAAGCATGCTACCAAATGGCTTTATAGCCATATTCCTCTGACTTTTACCTCTGTAATGAATCAATAGGTTTAGTTATCCACTGAACACCTTACTTTATTGTACTCTGCTTGCAAGCTTATGTAGAAATGGTTGGGCCCATATAAAATCCTTGATATTCTTTCAAATGTAATGTGTTTGAATCTTTTTAAACATCTTTAGATTCATTCAGTTGTCAACATTTCTCACATTAAACCATTTATAAATATATTGTCTGATCAACCTGTCTTACATTCAATGCAGTAGTGGTTATCAAAGAAGATGATAAGAAATCTAAAGTGAATCACATTCATGCCCTCTAACTTCATCAAGGGGTTCTACAATATTTAGTTTACTAGAATGGTTGAAATGATTCTGATAATATATGGGAACTTGCTGCTTATTTGCAAAATACTTCAGAAGCTATTGCATATTTTCACTGCTTGAATCCTTTGGCTCCATGGTGTTTTCATCTTTTGAATGTTGATTTTGCATCTTTTTTCTAGCCTTATGAAAATTTTACTATGATTTATGATTCTCTGACTCATCTAAAATACAAGTCTTAAAGAGGGGAAAAGTGTTGTGCATTATATGTTTTACTTATACTTTTCTTCACTAACACTTCTTCTTCTTTATCTTATCTTATCACATCACATGACTAGGTCATGTGACTTGTCACCTGACTGATCACATGATTGGTCCAGATCTATGATGTCATAATAATGTCATATCTTATGGCTGCCTTATGAGCATAGCCTTTTTATTTTCACTAAGATTTCATTTCAAAAAAGTTTTCATTTCATTTCTGCATTTCTTTTCCATTTGATGGCCTCATGTTTACCTTATGTTTTTTATCTCTGTCTCTTTCTTTTCATACCTTATCTATAATGTCACCTGGTCTGTGCACATTCTGTTGTAGTATAAATATGGGGTTTACTTTTAACTAATGCCCCTCAGTCTAATTCACTTGGTTACTTGTGTTCTAGAATGTTAAGATTTAAGATGACTTCTTTACTTCACATTTCTACATCTCTTCCATTGTTTTTGTGTCTATATGGTCTGTGTGGCAAAATCCTACATGATATTTGTATTAGTTCAAGCCCTTGTCTTTGTTTAGCAAGAAGTATAGTGTTCTTCTAGGTTGCTCAACATAGAATTGATTCATTCCAGAAGTTGAAGTGAGGACTTGATAGTAGGCTAGTATAAAAAAGATTAGAAAGAGAAAAATGCCATTAAAGGTGACTTTGTGATTAAAAATCATGGCTGTTCTATTCAGATAAAGAAGTAATAAGAATAGCAGAAGGAGTAGAAGAACAAGTAGGTCTTAAACAAAGGATTTTTCTGATTGAGAAATCACATAATAATGGTGCATTACTATGAAAAGATAGTTGTAAAGCAGGTGTAGAAGCTGTGTTAATTACTACTTGTGTTTTAGAAACAGTAAGAAAAAATTTAGGGGATCTTTCAGATTCTCTAGTATAGCTTATATATTTTAACCTAGTGTATAGATTTTGTAAGATCTTGTTACTAGATTAATAGGATAGAAGAAGAATATATTAGTTTCTTGTCAACAAAGATAAGATTTGTCTGTTTGGAGTGGCCAAATAAGAATTAGAAGATGAGAAAGATTTAGGAATAGTTAACACTCTTGCTTCAGAATATTAAAAAGAATCAGAATTAGAAAAAAAAACTTAAAGGGAGAAATACAGAAGTGGTAAAAATTAACTCAATTTAAAACAGTAATCTCAATGGGTTGATTGATTTGTTTAGTATTCATAACTGTAACAGTATTTGATGGGTCAGAGCTAACTCAATAAGTCAAAAATGAAGCAATAACTCTTGTCTCCTATTTGCCTACTTTAAGGCAGTATAACATTTTCATCCACTTTGTGTGCTTATAAATGCATTTGTGATCATGGATAGCCACTTAATAAGTAAACTAATCACATAGAAATACTCAAATTGTTGTACTGCTAACTTTAAAAGAGTCTCAAACTCTGCTAGTGCCTATTTTGCTTGTAACATCACAAATATCAAATGACAGTATATGATTTATCAAGTAAACTAAGCAGAGCTTATAACCTAATAGAATGGGAGGAATATACCCATTCTGGCATATGCAGGCAGCAATGGGAAAGTAGGATTGTGTGCCAATGAAACTTACTTGACTTGTAGATAGCTTGGTAATAAAGCAAAGTATTTTAAGGTTATTCCTAACACTTGTATAGTAAGTGATAGTGTTTATTCACTTAAGCATTATGCTTTAATACATGGGGTTTATAGACTGTCTAGCTAACATTATCTAATCATATATTGGTGATCTAAATAGCCTCATTCTAAGTATATATGATATCACTATTGCAACATATAACATCAGTATCATATCATTCTGATACAATTTGCTTAGTCATGAATATTGCTAAGTGCTAACTCAGGTATGGTGCAATACTTGGCCATTATAATATCTTTTTATTGTGATTAGTTAGCATTTCTCTTACCATAGTCAGAATGACCAGATGTAAGTCAGTTTGACTCTAGAAGAGTCATATGCTTGACTAGAATAGATTTCATAGTTACTGCTCAGTTTGATCTTAGATTAGATCAATCTTATCTAGAGCACACTATTTTAAATATGATCACTTTATTACTATATTGATGGAAATAATCTTATTGTATTGAAAAAAGATAACTTATAGTTTGTGTGTCTAGTCAAGAGGATGTACCACTTAACGTAATGAATGGCTCAGCAATGTGATCAACTTGGTACTTAGATCCTTATTCCCTGAATGCACTAAGGATTCCATTCTACTTGTTTTGCATTTCAGAATGATTGGTTAGTTCTCAGTAAGCCCAAATCATGAAAACTCTTCAAATTCAACATCACATTCAACCTATATGACACTACCACTTTCAAAACATTTATCCTACAATCATCAAATTCCACTACGCAACAGCAGGGCAGGCTATCTTTACAACACTTCCACCTCAGACTTTGACATTCACAAAGTTCACTCTACATCCACCCAAATACCTGCCTAACTTGTGTCAACAAATTAACAGTCATATACTGGAGGACGATCTGGTCTGTCTTTCCGCGTCCGACCTCGGCAGTCGCAGAGCTCGTGGAACACAATCCCTCATCTACCCAAACACCTGCCAGACCTGTGCACACACATCAGTTGTGTTGCATGGCGCAAAATCAGTGTGGATGCAATACATACCGCCTGGAACGTCGTTTTTGTTCCACCACTTCGCAGTCCAGAGATGGCCACTGAAAAACTCATGTTAGTACAGATATTCGGACACATTCCACTATCGTCATACTTGTACGTGACTTGGGAGCCGTCAACATACTGACGAGAGGGAACAAACTGTCAGCAAACGTACATGCTATGACACAAGGAAACAGCTTACAGGAGAGTTTGACTTCCACAGTAGAACTCCGTCGCACCAGAGGTGACTATTGAAAGGTTGCTTGTCAGGAGTGGTGCTAGGACATGTCCCACAATCATCATTGTATGCGACTTGATCGCCGCCAACATACTAGTTGAGGGGACAATCTATCAGAGGCCGGACACGCGCGATACACTTAGAGCATGACTCACAGCAACCCTCGGTGAGGTTCTGGCACAAGAACCCGACAATGGAATAGTTGAAGTGACGGGTACAGTCGTGGTTTGTCCACCCGGGTCACTAGTCAGTGCGTGCTTCACAGCAACGTCATACCTGTTATTAGCTAACACCAAATTAGATCTATTCCTGCCTATGGTTGCAATCAGCTGCAAAAAAAAATCACGGACCATAGGCTTGTGAAATATCCCACAGCATCACACCACCAAATGACGAATACTTGGCCTGTGTCTGCTTGATGATAGTGGTAATCATTGAGACGTTGACGTAACCCGACCCTCCTGCACTAGGAGACGCTAGAGCACCGATGTACACCTTCACGTTCTTGTTAGGAGATACAGTCTTGGCCCAGTTATCCCTGTAGTATATATCAGATAACCTCCCCGTCCGAGGATGAGACTAGACAGTTGATACCAGCAGCCAAAGTTCCAATCCTAGCGTGAGGTTGAAGATAAACAGCACATATATGGCATAGAGTGATCACTTACATTTGGATTATTGTAGTTATTGAGCCCGCAGTAGTTGTTGTCTTACGATGTTTGAGGAAGAGACCCACATATATAATCAATGATACTCACAAAACTGGACGAAGACGGCATCAAAGGGCACCGCATTGAGTATGGAACACATGTTCATGTCAGGGTAAGGACACTGAGGGGCTATGGAAAATGCTTAGTAACCGTTGAGTATGACCTTGACACCCTTTTTTCACCTGCCGTGATGTAATATCTAAAACGACACGACTGTGAGGCAAAGCTCATTCAAGGTGATGATAGCACAAACTGTTTACTATCACCATCCATCAATTGACGGAGGCGCGTCAAGAACGCAATGTATCCAGTCGGCGTTGGGTATTCGAGGTCAATACCGATACTATTTGACAATGAGTCACGCATACGAGCAGAACCTGTGACAATAGAGGCTTACCCATCCAGCACTGCGACACCAAATGGACGGTTAGGGCCGTTCCCACCCAGGAACTGGTCCCAGATGACTTGCGCAAATTGTTGACCCTGACTGTCGTTCGTAAAGGTGATCTGGCCATTCGAGCCGCCAAGCGAAAGAGTCACGGCCCTCTTCGCACTCTGGCACTGTTGTATATCCTCTGCGAGAAATGCGCAGGATGTGGCACTAATGCTCGTGTCACACGTCTATCAGGAACACAAGTGTCGGCTGTTTGTTACGGAACAGAATACCCTCGAACTCACGTTGGCAAAGTTCACATTCGGCAGGCCGGTATTCCAATCGTAGCTGATCAAAAATGCCATTGGGATAATGTCCAAGACAGAGTCGCCCTATCGTAGATATCGAACTGCGGCAATACTGAAAATGGTGTTGTCGCAACCTACCTGACAGTAGTACCCGATGGGTTGTTGCCAATTCTGAGTGTCATTTGGGTGAGTAGCGCCGTATGAGTCCTGACCCCAGTAACTGAAGTACCACAGCAAGCT
>JBBPJS010001624.1:0-10218 GCA_038088835.1 Singerocomus rubriflavus
ATATCGAGTTGCGGTGACTGAATGGTCACCCCCGCCGTCGTGGTTTCATACACAACTTCGTACCGACCCTCGAAATGCGACACGTCGGTCGAAGTTCCACCCACATCAATCCTATATAGAGCACGGTCACAGCACAGATCGGACATCCAGCTGACAAGGTAACACACCCAATGATGGGGTACTTTCTCTTCTCGTCCCAACTTGTCAAGGCGTACCCCACTACGCCACCAGCAGGTCCACTCAGAATGCTCTTGAGCCCAGAAAAGTTGGCCAGGTCCAAGAGGCCACCATCGCTTCCCATGAACTCGACGCGAGGACTCCTGATCCGGCCATCCTTAAGCTGGGCATCAAATCCCTCGAAGAAGCCGTCCAAGTACTCGCGCAGGATCGGTGTAAGGTAAGCGTCCGCGGTAGACGATACCCCTCGTGGGACCACTTTGATCATCGGTAGGAGCTGTGACGATTCCGAAACTTGAGTAAACCCGATCTCCCGCGCCAGCTTTCCAATCTGTGTCTCGTGATCCGGAAACGTATACGAATGAATGAGGACAATCGCCAGCGAGCGGTACCCCGACGCATACAAACGCTCCAGATCTCGTCGTACGACACCAAGATCTGTTTCACATGGCGATGAGAACATGTGATGGGACGCAGAGATGAATAAGGAAAAAGAACGCGACTTGCAATACAGACCTGGTCGTTTCAAAATCCGGACGGCTTCCCCGGATATACCTCTGACAATCTCGCCAGGCCCCTCTGCGTCCCCTTCACCGTCCCACCCAGGGCCTCTGTACCCCTGCCGCACCGACCCGTTCTCATGCCACTGCACCGCGTGCGCTTCCGCCTCGGGGTCCGACGTGTACCCGACGAGGGTCACCCGCTCGTCCACTTCGACGACTTCCGAGTAGAGCGGCGCCGTGCGCCGGATGTTGAGATCAAAGATCCGCGGACGAGACTGGTTCCCGATCAAGAGCAGGTCTTTGAACCCCTTGGTAATGAGCAGCGCGTGCTTGTGGCCCTTGCGTTCCAAGAGCGCGTTGGTAGCGACCGTCGTCGACAGTCGGATGTAGTCTACAATCGTATCATGATCATCGTTATTTTCCAACGTCGCCGTCGGGTCGTGGACGGGTGAGAGGACGCACCGATCTTACTCGTATCGAGTACGCTTCCCCGCTGGATCTTCTCTCCCGTCACGATCTCGAGCACCCTCCGAATGCCTTCCGTTGGTGCATCGCTGTAATTGTTCGGATCTTGCGACACTGTCGACAAACGCCGTCGTACGTTTAGGAATCGGTGTCCCCAAAGGCGCGGCGGCGACGGCGGCCCCCTAAGTAATCACGGTGCACTTACAGAGCTTCACCACGAGCTCCTTGCGCTCTCCAGGACAATCCGGATCAGGATAAGACCTAACCACCATCGAGCGCACAAGGGCGTTAACAAAAGGAATTGACACCATCACTGGACGAGATAACAGGCTTGGACTACTTACGCATGGATGTCACAAAACGTGCCCCCTCGGTCTGCACAGATCCTGACAGATCGATCCGGAACTTGAACAACCATCTCAATTTGCAGGAAACGACAGCAGGGAGGATTGAGAACGAGCCAAAGGCGCTTGGAGTGGGAGAAGTTTACCGTATCACCTGTACTATCTTATCTTTGACCCAACCGGGCCCCGTGACCTCACACAAACGTAAACAAAATACTCTACGACAAACTCGATTCAAGGACCTACTTAGATATCCAAAGACAGTCATATGCACTAGTAGAGATGCAAGGGAGGGGACGGCAGACCTCAGCGAAAAAAAAATAAAATAAAAAGAAAAGGAAGGAGAACATAGCTACTGGGACTTATCAACGATTGGCAAGTATTCCGGGATGGCTATTAGATAAAGTAGAAGAGGGGGATGCTCTCATGTCAGCAAGGAATCGAGGAATAACAAAAAGGGAAAATTGAACGTGAAAATCAAGGCGGAAATAGAGAATGGTACGGCCGGATTGCATATATGCAGAAAACATCGACGGTCCATCTCCGAGACAGAGACAAAAGAAAGGAAAGGAATAAAACGGGGGGAGGTATCAATGAAATGATCGCGAATGTAAGGGACTTTTTGTGAACCAGACGTCATTCTTCTTCCTCCTCTTCCTCCAAAACGTTGTGAAGAGGAGCACCGTGAACATATCGCCCTGGACTGTTGCGACCAGAATCTGCAAACAAATCTGGAGGCGTCAAGTACTCTGCTCCGAGTTCCGATTCAGCATCCTCCACGATCTCCAGTCCGTCAGATTCAGTCACGGAGACAGGTGATTGTGTTCTGGCAGTCGGAGGAAGGGATGGAAGTTCTGCATTCTTGGGGGTTAACGGTGAGGATCGAGGTTTGGGCGGGGTAGTGGCAGCGAGGCTTTGCCTCTCTCGTTCACGGTACATTTCAATGAGGGACGCGGTCTTGCTCTGGGGTGTGGACGTGGATTTGGAAGTGATGACATCGTTAGACGATATGATTTGTGGTAGTGTCATGGATTCGGCTCGAGAGTGCGAACTCTCCTTCTCTTCTCGACTTCTTTCGCAGTCGGCAAACTCAGGAATGTCTATCTCGCGGACGGGCGACGACGACGCCGAGGGGCCATATTGGCTGCCCTCCGTTTCAAATGACGGTCTCACTGCCTCCGGCGTCGGAACAGTAGTGTCTTCAGGTGTCTCATATACCAGTTTATCTGGTACGTCATCACCGTCAGAGTCCTCTGCGTTAACCTGCGGTCGTACCGATAGAACTCCAGGTCGTCGTTCAGGATGTAGGTCAAAGTACCCAACGCGCCTGGTTTTAGGGTACGACATCACCGACTCGATATCAGGATCTTCCTCCTTTGGCTTCTCCGACGTAGTCGAGTTTGGAACAGGATCCACGGCCGGTGGATGCGCTTGCACCTCGTCGCTGTCAGAGAGTGGAGAACGCGCCCGAACGTTGGCGAGCACCATTGCAATCTCTTGACTCGCCAACTCGGGATCGGAGCGCCTGCCTTTAAGACCCTTGCTCCCTGGTCGGCGTTCCACCTCTTGCGACCCTATCCTGCGGCCATGGGCAGCAACGAGTATATCTACCCAGGCATCATCCCTTGACATTCTTCGTTCATGCTTCTCGGAGGGTGAGAGTGCATTCATGCTAGAACTCTCGTTCCATTCGTCATCACTGTAACTCGCTAAGCGCGTCTCAAAATCCACGGTCGAGTACTCAGCTGGCACAAGCGTTGAACGTCGCACTACAGACGAACTGGGCACAGGAATCCGAAACCGCCGCTTCGTAGACGCAGGGGTGAGGGCATTGTCCGAGGACACATGCTCCAACTGCCTCAATGGAGAACTACGACCAGAACTTCCAGTAGCCGGTCGTGGGTGAGCGGCATGGTCACTGTCGCCATGTGTCACTGGAGAGACAGTGATCATAGGAGCGGTCTTTGATAGCGTGAGTATTTTGCTGCCGTTAGACCTCAGCATGCCCTCGAATTCCACTTCGCGGACGGTTGGACTTTTGGGAACATGTCCCACGACATAAGGCCGGCCATTCAGCGTCGCAGCAGGTTTCCACGGCCTCGATTTGCTGGACGGCGAGAACAGAAAGGGCAGCCGACGTTTGGTCCCAGAGTCCTTTGCCAGTTGTTGCCTGTACTCCAACGGCACGAACTCTTCAAAGAGGATCATGGTGGTAGCAGTGCGTGGGTCACCTCCATGAAGCGAGTTCTTACTGATTGGGAGGGACTTGAACTCGATCTGCGTGACACAAGTGAGCAAAAGACTCTGTTCAAACGACGACGTAAACGGTATACCAAGGCCCAATTGCACTCCCTGTCAGTTTCCTCGCCACGCTCGATGTCCATCCAACCACCACCATACGCCAAATCACAAAAGACATCCATGAACGCTTCTTCAATCATTTCTTCGGATCCCATGACAGGTTCAGTATCCCAACCGAACGGAGGAAGTGCACGCTGAGTCTTTTTCAATTTTTTGGTTATGTTCGCGTTGTGTGCTGGCCATGTCGTAACAGAATGGGTAAGCGGAGTACTGAATTGGAGTGTTGTACTGAGGCGAGCGTCCGTGCGGTTGAAACCCATGGTAGAAAAGTCGTTCCAATTCAATGTCGCACGCCTGGCCGAGGGAGACTGTCAACAGGCTTTAGTTCAAGTCATGTCGGTAGCTGTCTCATGAACTCACCATCTTTTCGCTCTCCGATAGGTCAAACTGAAGTTTTTTTTCATCGGCTGCAAGCGTTCCGAAACCCATGGCCTCGAATTCGCCCCACTTGAGTTCGGTCAAAGTCCTGAAACGGTCTTCGCCTTCCCTGATGCCCAGACCAAGCTTATCTCTCTCATCGCTCGACGTCGACGTCGCCGACGAAGTGCTCGAGGTAGCAGATGACGTGCCAATAGCGGGAGCCGTGTAGGGGTGAAAGTTGGCAGGCATATCCATTCTCTTCTTATACCCTTCAGAGTAACGTGGTGGTAGCTTCAGTGCCGAGGGTGCGATACGTTCCCATTCCTTTGAACCAGTCAATCCACGATTGCCATCCTGCCCGGATCGAGAAGGCGATGCCCAGCTCGCAGCCGTTTTGACCAAGTCAGGCGAGTACATCCGAACATTGCGACGGACACTGATCACGCGCATGGTCCGTGCCCCGCGACGTGCTTGTGGTTTGTCCTGTTTTTCCTTGACATGTAAAGAGGGTAGCATGGAGGGATACCCTCTAATCCAATCTTTGAGACGGGTAGGAACGCCGAGGGTGGTTGCACTCCCAAAAGTGATGTTGGTGTTGATATCAGCGCGCACACCCGGGGCCTTGGGTGCGTCCTGCCATCGGATGAATGCCAGCATGATGTGTTCCATGGCATTCACAGAACGAAGGTAGTGAATGTAGGTATGGTGGAACGAGAGAGAAGCTGGACCCAAGCCAAAAAGCAAGGGGCCAAACAGAGGCGAAAGCGTCGGCGGGGTGTGTCCAGAAGATGCGCTGTGCGCGGTGAAGCGAATGAGGAGGCTCAAGAGAGTCCATAGAATGGTCCTTAGGACCGGAGGTAGCGGGGGTAAGAAGGTTGCAAAGTGCGTTGGAGGGTAATTGAGTTCTAGTGAAGTGCCAAAGGAGATAATTAATTAGCGGTCGACGCCTCGTGTTTGTGAAAAGATCAAGAGAGAAAGGGGTTGATGCGCACCGGCTTCCGAGTCACGGAACTCCACATAATGTTCCCAAGAGATAAGACCGCGGACCGCTTGACCACCAACTACTCTTACGACCCGCGCAAGACCCCAACGGAAGCACATGCCCAACTCGTGTGGACCGGCGAAGCGAGCTTCTTCACGCCAGCAATGTTCTGCCTCTTTGGAAGAAGGATTTGCGCAGGAATCCAGAAAGGCGCGAATGAGGCGCTTGATAGCCGACGAGGATATGTCGAGAGCGAGAGTGGAGAAAATGAAGGGTGTTGTGAGGCAACGAGTGCCGAGTTCGATAGCAATGACGTCCACTAGGCGGGCGACGTCGTCGAGACCAAGGGTGACATGACGTTCGTAAGAAAGATAGCCATAATCGTGTTCCATGGTCCTCTCCTCTCCAGATTCATCGTGGGGTCTGTCGAGATTGAGAGGGAGGAAACTGCCGTCTGGTATCTGAGCAACGAGGTCACTTGGGTCGTGGTCTGGTTTAGGTGAGCTCAGAGTGCGTGCTCTGAGTTTGGCGTCTTGAGTTTTCTTCCTTTCCCTTCCACTGTCCCTTTTCAAGGACATTGAGAGAGGCGAGCGGGAGCGAGTGCCTCCGTTTTCTATCCTGCCAAACTCATCGTAGATGTGCTGTGTGGCGGCTAGGACAGCGCTACCGGATGATTTCTTGTCTGGTGTCGAGGTTGTCCTTGAGCGCGAGAATAAACTGGGCATGGAGAGGAGGAAGGAGGAAAAGAGAGAAAAAAGGGAAGAACAAGAAGGGTCCTGCGAACGCACCCGATGTGCCTGCCTACCTCACAAATGAGTTGGAAGGTGAGTCCGTATTTCTCACACCCAGACTGGGTCGATGACAACCAGACGTCGCTCATTAAACTCGCAACACGAAACCCACTCGTAAAGAGACAAGGCGCACTTAAAAATGAGTGTATAGTGACCGGCAGACTAGAAGTAGCCTTTGAGCGACCTGTCTCACCCTCACAAGCGATCGCCATCAAGATCAGTCCTCATTCAGTACTACCTGACAGACTTCATGGCGGCCTCGTGGTGACCACGCTCACACAAGACTGGCTCCGTGGAGCGGACCCCTCTTTACTTCTGGACCCCGGGAGAGATCCACGTTCGTCCACTCGCTTTCGGGTGTGAGCGGATGCGAGCCCTGCCAGCCCTCGGGCACTGGGTGTGTCTCTTGAGTGGATAGACTCTCTTTCGAGAGCTCTGCAACCCCCAGTGGACCCGAGATTTGCGGTCGGTCATGAATGACATGGCTCATCGGCGCAGGGGCAACCTGGTGCCGGGACCGGGTGCAACAATAACAGATGGCGAAGCCCAGAAAGAGCACGAATAACACTACAACAGGGTCGTCAGTGCCGGCCCTTTAGCCAGACATCGGACCATACGCACCTGCTCCCCCCATGGCGGCAGCGAATAGTCCTACATGGTGATTGATCCAGGAGCAGACATTGGTGTCATCACTGCAGCCAGAGCATGCTTATGAGTGCACAAGATATGCAGCCAAGAGTCGCTTACGACAAGTCACATTCGATATCTGCCCGAGCGACAGGTAAATACGAGAGAAGCGTCAACGCTGAGATGGTGGCCAAGGAACCTAGAGAAATTCAGCAATCACTTGCGGGTCAATAGTGGTACAATGGCTTACCCATGCTGTCTCGAACTGGTGTACAGCGCGTCGTGTGTAGTTGAATCAATCGTTCAATCAAGAGTGGGCACTGTCCAGCAGCACTGAAGAAAGAGAGGTCTCATATTTCTGTTCGCGCACTTGAACGATGAGGGGGTTTAGCCCTGTTTATGATGACCTGTGTCCATGATAGATGGTATCTCTTGCTGGCGATGTCGATATGACTGGTGTCCGTACAAGGCAAGCCATTCTCATGCGGTCTTCAGGCTGACATAATTGCCTGAAGGAGACCTATCCTAGTCCTACTGGCGAGCTTGCCTCGTCGATGCGGTGAGTTGCATGTATGGTGTTGGATCTGATTCGTCGCCAGCGTCGGGTTCGTCGAGTGGCTCGTGGCGCAACCTCGAGTTCTGCCATCTATCCCCGTCGCCGTGTGTTCGGACGCTTCCAAAGTTCGTCTTCAACGTCTTTCTCTCGGACTTTGCTTATCTCGAGGAATCCCAGTTACATCTTCCGGAGTATTCTCAAACAGCTTCTGCGGCTTCTTTGGCGGCTTCTCCGTAGCTGGCCTTTGCCGCTCGGAAATACCACCACCACCTCAAGCTCAGTGCCACAGAGCCCGCTCGGTTGTTACGCAATCATGTCAAGTGGCTAGAATCCTTTCCAACGCAATCGTTTGTCTTAATCATCGTCTTCTCTATGTCCGGTGATACCTACTATACCCGTGAGGCAGAGCCTATGAATCCGAGGACGCATTAAAGGAAATTGGTTTGGCCTACGATAGCCGTCCATGGCTCCATCATAGCTGTACAAAGGTCCCGGGTCATTGAGCTACCATTGTGATGGTGTTTGTTATCTGGTCGCTGCCAGCCAGGATTAGCGGAGGGGCAGCGGCGCGGTCTCTTCTGCCCGTTACCCCTCGCCTGTCTTCGCCGTTTGTGTTTCGCCCACCCAGGTGGCCTTTGGATGACCTGTGGACTATCCCTTGGGCTTCGTCACCCGCCACCTGAGGCTCTGGGCACGCGGACGTTCTGGCGATCTCTCTTGCACTACGATGCTTTCATTCCTATCCGCCCGTGCAGGCTAATCCCAGCACATCTAGGTCCCGAAGCCGAATACCTTGTGGCCCATTCCTATGTCTCAGCACCACACTGAGTCGTTCCATTCGCCCCCTCGTCATCATACGCGAATTGTTCCGTGGCGTACCATATTCCATGTACGTACTTGCTGCCTCGAACCCACGCACGTGTGAAGTGTCCAAACTAAAGACCATATCGATGATTTCACCTAGTTCCTGTACAAGTTATAATCTGACCCCTCTCGCTCTGAGAATCGACCATGGGATCACAGCACAGACCTGTCGCCATTGTTCCACGTTCCCACTCTGGGCATGACTCAAGTATACTTTGAAATTTCGTTGACACACTTGACAACACCGTAAGCAGAGGATGGGTGTACAGCATCGCTGGTGTATCATTTCCCTCGTTAACCACTAATGCTATGCCTACAATCAACTTGCTAATGGATATGCGTGCATCATGTTTCCTGATTGTGATGGTCGATCATTCTGATCGACTCTCCACAATCAAATACCCGGATGGAGAGTGTACCATCGCGATAAGCTCATCGAGGCTAAGCGATAGACCGTCCGGCTCCACTGTATCGTAGTGCAGATGAAAATAGGACAAGTGATGTATGTTCAGGGATTGCAGGACGTGTGGGACTGGGAGCCGCTCGCAGCCATTGTCATGTAAACAGCTCCAATGGGACCATCGCTTTGCAAACCATGCCGGAGTGCATAAGGGGATGTACACGCGCTACATCATAAATACCACGTTCAACCTGAAAGACGCTCACACGTTTGGCTGTCATGCGGCGACCAAGTCTTCCGCCCCCACCACGCTTACATCTATTCTTTCTATTCGACATGCTGTGACCTGACCTAGCTTCACAGGTAGGCGTCCTCCCCCAGACTATGGCCCGTACCAGGGACCCGGAGGAGGTCGGAGCCGTTGGTACCTGTGATAGTTGACATTGTTCATAACCTTGTTGGAACGCAGCAGCATGAGCGCTGCTGAATAGTTCCGCATTTCGAATTCTAGGTAGTTGTCATTACAATGATTAAAATTGAGTGGCGACTTGGCTGTAGTCGGACCTCAGACTGAGACGGAGCACTGAGTCCAAGTTCGGAATGGTATTGTTATGCGTTCGGGTGGTGGGTGCGACCGTATCTGTCGATCTGCCATCCTATCCACTTGCCACTGCCCACCTCCTTGCTAGCACAGCACACCGCATCGATATGTCGACCCGAGTTGCAGCAATCGTCATGGCTAGAGCACCCTGACATTCAATCCCATTTGACAGTCTTTTCATGTTTCTTGGCAGTGTTGCTGCCCTAATACCCTTCATGTTTGTGGTGTTTGTGAGTGTTTCAAAGCATTCTTTTTAGTCCAGATAATAATCTCGTACCATCTCCCCAGCAAAAATTCTTCTCTCGACCTGACCACGTCAAAAGCACCAACTTTCACCTCATCGAGCCATGGCTGCTCACTGGTCTTTACAATGGAACGGTGAACATCTACAGTCACGAGTCGGGTGCCCTGGAGGCTGGTGAGGATGTTCGAGACGTCCAACGTCCCCGTGCGGTGCGTCAAGTCCATCCCGCACAAGAACAAGTTCGTCGTTGGGTCGGACGACTTTCAGCTGTCCATGTTCAACTACAACACGCACGGAAAGGTGGTCGCGTTTGAGGCGCATCCGGACTATATAAAGATTCAGTGTCTGGATGTGCATCCAAGTGTGTACTCTCTCCTTGGGTCACTGCAAATACTTATGGGTGTATATACGCGCGTGTGCGTGTTCTTTTTTCGTGGGTACACGAAGGCCATATGCTCTATCATAAATACCATGTTCAACTCAAAAGACACCAACATGTCTGTGTTTGCCTGTCTCGTTTCAAGATGTGGTCTCTTGGGTCTGCGAGTGCCAACTTCGCGATGGACGCACACGTCAAGGGTGTCAATTATGTGGACTTCTACCTAGGCCCAAACAAGCCAAATCTTGTGACGACCAGAGATGACAAGATGATCAAGATTTGGGACTACCTTGGCAAGAGCTGCATGCAGACGATCAAAGGTCGCACCAACGTTCCCTGGTTTGCGATCATTCGTCCCAATCTGCTAGTCATCATCAGCATAGCAAGAACGCGACGGTCAAGGTAGCAACACGAATCGGGTGGAGAATACGTTGAGCTATGTACTGGAACGGCCATGGTGTGTGGGTTTGCGAAGAGGTGTGAACGAGGTCGCTGTTGGATTCGATGAGGGCATCGTCGTCGTCAAAGTAGGTCCTGTTGATGTGTATCATTATTGCGGAGTTT
>JBBPJS010001625.1:0-10213 GCA_038088835.1 Singerocomus rubriflavus
ATTCCTTGCCAATGTGCCAGTGTATTGTAATACTTGACCATGAATACTATAACCCATTGCCCACATGTACAAGATTTATTGGAGCTGCTAACAGGGTTATCTATTGCTCACCATATTATATTTTTTGACCCAAGATTTGCACCAATCATTCAAAGGCCTTTTGGACATCTTATATTTTTAGACAGCATTGTCAAAGTGTGTATGTTGAGCAAAGAGCATTATAAACTACCAGAGGCTTTTTTCAAGTTTCCAAATGTCCAATAAGATTATGATACAGCTACAAACATACCAGAACATTATGCTGTTTGTGCCAAGGTTTATAAGTCGCTTATAACCCATCTGCCGCGACTCAGAATTATTTGTAACATTGGTCACATTCGCAATATCACTAAGCCATTTAGAAGGGTAGCTAGACACTCCTGATATTGAGCGTATAAACGAGTTCACCCGTTTCTGCTCAGTGTTCAACCTTCCGGGAAGTAGCAGCACGATATCGAGAATACGGAGACAGGGATCACGGACATGACGACCATCGTTGAAAATAGACCTGTAATGCGGTAATTGCCCCAGGAACGCCGGTCACATTGAAGCAGGCAGACTGCTAAACGACGATGTGCTAGAACCTCACTAGCTTAGCAGGTTCTACGCCCCTATTTCTCAACACTGGGTTTCCATAGTTTTTCACTTTCTCCTGATCTACTGTCAGAGATCAAGTTCTGGAAGTACTTACTATGAGAGTGGGCCGACGCATCTTAACACCCATTCTGCTCGCTTTCGAATTGTGGCATGACGATCGGCTACACCGTGACTAGTAGGCTGGTATCCGAGTATCTTGTTGATGCGTTAAAACAATTAGTACTATTAAACGGGATTCTCATAGTATAGTACTTAGTACTATCCTGATCACTACCTACTCAGACATTCTACAGACTTGACAATGACATACTCGATTTTCATGTAAATCACACTCTGCTGGCTCAGTCCGTGGCTATATCGAGTACGAACTTTCCCAGGTTGTCCCAGCCTGTGACTCTCATCCAAATTCGCGTCTTCGTATCTTCTGGAGGAGAATATAAATATCTGCAATCGGAGGGAATCACAGACCTAACGGGCTCTTCACTTGGCGTAAATTTATGATCCATGACGCTGAGGAAGTTGGGGTCCATGTCCATTACTGACCATTGCTGAGGTAATACGCTGACTAAGTCCGGCAACACGAAGAGTATACATTGCTGCTTGTTCTCTGACCATCATGTTTCGTCAGTTTGCGCGTCTCCCTCTTCGAAGATGCTTGCATTCGCAAGTAGGCTCCAGTCCTCGACAATTTTCACGATATACCCGCTCGGCCTACGCGTTCGGTGCATCAGTAACCGTTGCTGGATACTTGGCTTGGTCATGGAATTCTGAGTATCGGCATATATCATTAGACTCAGAAACCGTTTCAGGTATGTTTATCTCTAGTCGAGTAGGATGTCAAATTTGACACTTTATATGCGTCTTAGTGATCAACAAGCAACCTACATCATCAAAGCGTACGTCTGCTCCGGGACCTTCCGACGTACCAATACCGTTGACATCTCGAGGTGACGTACCTGAACCGGCTGCGGTGTTACTCGAGGATGAAGAAGCTTCCGAGGCCTTACCAGACACACCAACAAAAGGCGAAACAGCACAAGAAGAGTCTTCCGGTGGTGCTTTCAATCCAGAGACGGGGGAAATTAACTGGGACTGTCCATGCCTTGGCGGGATGGCTTATGGACCCTGCGGTCAGCAGTTCCGCGAAGCATTTTCATGTTTCGTGCACTCTGAGGCAGATCCGAAGGGCATCGACTGCGTAGAAAAGTTCAGGGCCATGCAGGACTGCTTCCGTGAGCACCCCGATATTTATGGTGATGGTACGTGAACTTGGTTTCGCAAGTATACCATATATCATTTTCTACGTAGAAATCATGGATGACGATGAGGAGAAACCTCCTAATGGAGTTTCGACTCCCGAAAAAACGGAAGGCGACCTTAGTCTCTCGGATAATCTTCCCCTAGAGACGACAGAACAGCTATCAAGCTCTGCATCATCCTAAGATTATGGACATTATAGACGTAGTATATAGCAAACTGAATACTGATCTATTACATTCATAATCACTACTCAGTGCTTCAATACATCATACAGAGGGATGTGAGCATTGATACATGGTATTTGAACGGGTAAGATGTCAATTTTGGAATCTTTTCTCGATGACCTGGTCGTTCAGCTTGTACCCGTTGGCTGCAAATAATTTTGAATGCAAGAATGGTGAGATATCGTAAACATCATGTTCCTTGGCCTGCACAGGTGAGTCATTGCGACGTGTCTCGAGATTGTCTCTCACCCTTTCCTCAAGCTCAGAGACTTTGATAGCTACCAGGTCCGGTTGCTCATGCCTCTGCAGCTGGTAGAATCGTGCTTTCTCTTTGACAAGTTGGCCAAGGATGAAGGCAAGCAGTTCTTCATAGTCGCGAGCTTGTGTAAGATACTTTCGGAAACCCTAACCACAGATGGTCAGTTACCTGCATGAAACACGTCACGACACACCCACCCTTTCGAGCGTCTTCTTAATGGTGAGTTTTTGCGCGTTGACAAAGCTGCTAACAGCGACAGAAATAGCCAAGTCAATGTCATCTGCCCGAACATATTCTCTGAGACACATCTTAGCACTGGCCTCAGCCATCCGAATCATGCTCTCTAGATGACGTATGGTGATGGGGTATGAGCCTGTGGCTAAGGATTCCCGCCGGAGGTCAACAAAGAGACGCGAAAGCTTTTCCTGGTCCATATCATATAGTTGAGGTCGGACTCTCTCTCGGGCATACATGATATACTTCCGGAGAAGGTCCTGGGGTATGAGCTAACAAGCAGGTCAGGTTTAGTTTCTCTTCAATCATGAGCGACATACATCGGCATCGAGGGTGGTGCCAACATCCATTTCCTCCTCGGGTGTAAACTTGGGGTGGCTACGCAAATGACTCCCTACTACAAATCGTGCAAGGAGCTCGTCTTGCACTGGGTCTACTGCATCTTTGACGACGCAAAGCACATCAAACCGTGAGAGGATGGGTTCCGTCAACTCGACATTCTGTTGGAACGGTATTGTGGGGTTGTATCGTCCGCGAATAGGGTTAGCTGCGGCGATAACCGCACACCGAGCACGGAGTGTTGTCACAATGCCAGCCTTTGATATAGAAATGGATTGTTGCTCCATGGCTTCGTGAATGGAGGTTCGATCCGCATCATTCATCTTGTCGAACTCGTCAATGAGACATGTTCCTTTGTCGGCTAGGACCAGTGCTCCACCTTCGAGTGTCCACTCACGAGTAACGGGGTCTTTGCGGACACTGGCCGTCAAACCCACAGCAGATGCCCCCTGTCCAGTGGCAAAGACAGAACGATGCGCTGTTTTCTCTACGTATTTCAAGAACTGAGACTTAGCTGTACCAGGATCACCAAGGAGGAGGACGTTTATGTCACCACGGATGGGATGCTTTCGCTTGACATCCTTCGGGATGCCACCAAAAAGGGACAGGGCAATGGCGGTTTTGATGTCTTCATGGCCATATATTGACGGGGCAATAGATTTAATGATTCGTTTGCGGATGCGTTCATCTCGAGCGAGTGCCCGAATTTCCTTTTCATCCTCTTCAGTAAGTCGGAATGTAGCGAAGAGGTCTTCCTTTTTATTGACATGGTTTGCTTCGATGATTGTAGAGAAAACAGGAAAGCCGTTCTTGGAGTTGAGGGATGCATCAAAGTTGTTTCGATAGATTCCAGTCACTTCCTATCTCCGAATGAGACTCGCTCATTAATCAATGGCTCATAGATACGCACAACTTCTTCCCCTGGCTTTGCCTGGTCAATCAAATCCCAGAGGAGAATTACTTCACGATGTCTTGGAAGACGTCCCGGTGGAACAGAACCCGGGGATTCCTGCAGGGTCATTTTCTGATAGTTGCGATACACTGTCTGAAGGGTGTGGTTGATGTAAGAAATGGTAACTACCTCTGTATCTCTCGACTCACTTGCTCAGAGTTCACTGGAAAAGGACCTTTACTCTCACAATTAGGGCAATAGCTGATCTTCACTTCCTTGGTTGCATCTTGATAAAATGGGCCCAAAACAGCACCGCACTTGCGACAGTCAAATTTCACATATTTTAGTTGAGGGAAGACGCCAGTCCGCCGAGTCACAACACCAGATACCCGGACGAGATTGTTCAAGTTGGAGCGACGCAAGTCGCGAAGGGATGAACTAAGCGGAAGATCTGCGATACGAACATGAACTTCGGAGTGAATGCGTTCGTAGGACGGATAGTAAATAAGGATTGCATTGAGTGCCACTTCATCGAAGATTGTCAACATTGCTGCAGGAGAATTGGTGAGGAAGTAAGCAAGAATGGGCTTTGAAACCGCAAGGTGGAGGTATGACACTTCGAGTGATTCAGCATTTGCTGGCAAATGTTGTTAGGTTACGACAAGCTCATTGCGTATCCACCTACCCTCTCCAAGGTTGCGAATGCGTTGACCATATACTGAATTTCCACTTTCGTCGACGTAAGTCATCAGAAATTGGCGGAAATGTTTGACGATTGAACGGCGAACACGATCATTGGCTATCCATTCTACAATCGACTTTGCCTTGATGTCGCTCAATTGCTCCAGCGGAATTTCCTGTGGACCAAGTGATATCACCAACCGCTTGACATAAAGTATGCTTACATCATCTAGTCCATCCATATCGTCCAAATCCCGGCGTTCATCATACTGACGACGAGTGCGTCGCTTCATGCGAGCTATGCCAAGACCCCCGTCCAAGGCATCCTCGTCATCCATGTCATCACTCTCCAGAAATCGAGGTGCACGACTTCTAACCGCAGCACGACCTCCCGCTCTGCCGCTGCGCTCCAACCGATCTCTTCGGTCCATTTTCGCCTCTGCAGCCCGACGTGCAGCACCAGACATTTCTTCGAAATCTTGACCATCATCGATATCACGATCAGAGTAGTGATCAAGAAGTTCGTTGGGAGCGTAGTCCCTTTCGAATACCGACGAAAGGTAAGCAGAAGTGCCATGATACCTGCATAGACTTACTCCTCCATGCCTTCTGCGAAAAGATCTTCACCGTCACCTTCTTCCTCGTCGTCTTCAAGATCCCTCACTGCCTCACGCTCATCCAGGCTATCATCCGTGTCCGAGAATGGAGCTAGTGGGGACGAGGGGGGCAACGAGGACGAGGATTCGCGTCTCTGAGCTGAGGGACGTGGAACAGGTGAGCTACCTGGTATTCCGGGGGATCTGGCACGCTTATTACGTCTGGGTGTCTAAGGCCATGATTGACTGGAAGGCTGTTCGGGTCACGGACAAAAATTTTACTTACCATAATGATGGCGAGACGATGAGAAATGAGGAGCGCGTCGCGACGCGTCTCCCTCGTGTCTGAGTTTGAATGCGTGTCAAAGTATCTTTTTTTTTTATAATAATTTTGTTCGAAAATATAAGTAACTTGGTATGTCACTTGACTGGCAGACAATAGTGAGGCAGGAAGAGGACTATCTGCGCAAGGTGCACCCAACCACGGACGACATACCGGGATGCATGTCTCTTCTGGACGGGTTTCTCCTTTGCCATGGCGCGTACCCAGCTATCTTATCTCCTCTCTGTCTGACAAGCTACGCGCAGTCGTTGGATCTCAGGTGAAGTCACTCTACAGACATGGGCGGATGTCGGAATGTCGTGACAAGATGGAGGACTTCAAGTTCTGTATGAGCCTCAAGTCGATGGAGCCGGAAGCTAAGAGAGATGCTTGGATTCGTCGGCGTGCCGAATGGTGGGCCAACAAGCGACTTGGAAAGAGCAGCGAGAACGTCTGGGACGTCAGGAGGTACGCTACCGACAGTCCTTTGTTATGTTACCTACTGATCAAGCCGCACAATAACCAGGGAATGCCTGTCGAATTGGCCGCCCGCCCTTTCCGATGATGCTGCGCAATCCTATGACTCAATTGCTTAACTCGTAACACAAACAAACGATCTCGTGTTGACGGGAGAACCATAGTGCCTTCTGATGGATTACTGTACCGGCCGGTCTATTGCCAACCCCCCTGTTTTTTTGACTGATGAGTGCATTCACTCAAGCGCTCCGGTATTTCAGTGTTCCTGAGTACCCCTCTTGGCCTAATCCATTTGTGACGCATCTCCATTTGTGTAGACGGACAAGCTGTGCATTGTTTGGGACTACTACCCATCGGTTTGCCTCAGCTACTCATTATGGTGCTGCCACTGACATTGACCACTCAGCTTCGGAAAAGACTGTCTTGGAAATGCCCTTTTGCGCGACCTTGCTGTAGAATCCCTTATGAACATTACGATATACTTGGCCTTCGATGCGCCCATTTCCCTCCTGGTCATTGGGATACCATTTGCGGTTTGATAAGGCAGACGCATCGTACGCATCTCTCCTGTGTGAATTTGATTCCCGATGCTCAGCAAGTTACCGAATGTAACATCTTTGGTTTTCGTGACGAGTAGGACGGGGTCTATTGTTGGCTTCCCAACCCATCATGCCGTTCTGCCAGCAGATGATGCAGAAACTGTCTGGATGTACGAGACTCCTCGCCCCGTGACAGTGGGACTAGAGTCATTGTTATTTGTGTTGAAAGTTCGGTCAGAATATATTCCGTGATACTGGAACGACAGGGAAGTTGAACACCCAGGGCCCCAATTCCCGACATCACACCCCTCTAAACAGAGGTATTCCATTTTCATAGGGGATGTCACATGCAATGATCACTCTGCCGGAACGACATGACACGCGCTCTCTTATAGAGCTGGATGGTTTTGCATCCCATTGGAATATCGCTCATCTGCCACTGTTCTGTTTCCTAACCAAGCCCCCTTGGTTGCTCTCTTTGGCAAAATGATTGCTAAGTACGGGTAGCCGGTGAATGCAGTGAGTTGCCCCCCCTCTCCAATATCATCTTGGACGATGACTTGTCGAAAACAAGAACACCTTTGGCGTGTGCATTCTGACACCTCCGGACATTTCACACTGCCCTTGCCTTGAGCAGACCTGACCGCCTCACACGGCTTCCAACACCGCGGACTATCTGGGAGTCCACAAGTTGCAGCAGGTACTTTAAAGATGCATTCCCAGGGCCTTTCCGGTCCTGGATTCGCCTCTTATGGCTCTGTATCTCCCGTGTCCTGTTGTTTCCTCCTGACAATATTCGGAGACATGTCGCCTTGCATGGTGGAGCCAGAAATAGGAGAAGGTCCCGGATCACGTCACGTATCTTGAACATGCAGCACACGACTTTCTCATATTCTAGTGGCGTCCTTATCAGCCTGTCGCACGACAGCAGTAACTTACTCGAGTCTGGCGTTGACGATACTTTACGTGGCTTTGTACAGTTCCAAACATCAATTTTACTCAAGGCTCTGTAGATAATTATGCCGTGTGCACGAGAGTTTACCTCGTTTGTCTATATTCGTGTGAATGCGCACCTTGTCATCGTGGCTAACGACCTGGATGTGACTAAGATAAATCAATGACCCCTGGGACAAGTTTATCTCCACGAAGTTGGATGCACACAGCTCCTCAAGTTTAGCTTTGATCGGTGGCTCTCATCGATAAATCCCAGTTGAGCGCACCACAAGATGAGAGACAACTATTCCTGGTCCGCTCTCACGAAGCCGTCATATCCACGATCTCACTTTGCTGTGAATCAACACTGATAGCACTTGATGACATATATCCCGATCCTGGTTTGAAGACCACAATTTCGAGGGCAATCATCATCATTACAACTAGCTGGGTCTATTCCCACAAATTACAGTGTAAGAAAAAAGAAAAACACACAGTGAATGCGATGCAAAGTAGCATGAGATGTACACCAAATATAATGGCAAAGGCGATAACGAGCGAGTACAACAGGCGTGGCCGGGGCACCAGTCTTACCTGACCTCCGATGAAGAGACAGAGCCCTTCCCGCCGTTTGCTTCCTCGGCGTCGCGTAATCCTCCCGCTCTCCAGTCACCGAGGTAGAAATACACGGCTGGAAGACCGACGAGAAGACCACCAACGATGTTTCCAATATACGCCGCAATCAGAGATCTGCGAAAAAGTTGGATTAATTTCATTGTTTCCAGATTCCCTTGATGACACGTGCAGCTTACTTTTTAATATAGTAGGCGGTAGTGAGCTTCAGAGCGCATTGTGAGAGTTAATGTCATGTCGGTAAACCAATGAAGAATACCCACATTAGCGTGGAGCATGATGCCCAAGGGCAGTGAGAACATGTTGGCAATGACTATGGGAACCTCAGCTATGTTGAGAATCCGAACATGATACGGAAACCTACCGTGGTCGAAGCCACATGCAACAAACACCTAGTTTTAGGTATTCAAAAGTAAAATTTAACGTATAACTCTTCACACATGTTCCTGACTCACCCAGATTGGAAACCAAGTAGCGATAATCTTTGAGAATGTTTCCTTGGCCGCCGTAGATTGCTTCCGGAACAATGAGTACAGGGCAGCTATATATATATTGGCATGCTTACCCAGACCGCCACGCAGACTAACCAGTTGCAACCAATTCCTCTAAGGAAGATTTGATACCAAGCAGGGTCAACAGCTTTCGTACTGAAAAACGTCAGGTCCAATCCTACCACAGGAGTGACAGGCATACATGGCAAAACTCTGAACATAATCGAGGTACGGTTGACTGGTAACAAGACCATCATCTGTACGTTATAGTGTTCAGTGAAGATTTAGCGCAAGCAAACTGTTGTTGACCAACATTTCGCAAGAATGGCCGCAAAAAATAAGCTTCCGACCAGGTTTCCGAACGTAACTACACAAAAGATTGTCAACCACTACATTCCACTAGTTTGAAAAGAGACGGATACCTATAATCCAGTTGACTGGAACACCCCACCATGGAATCACACCCTTGACGGCGGCCATAGGGAAGATCTATGACGATTCAGGACATAATCTCATCGGTAACATCGATCTCTTTACCATGAGGTTACTTGTTAGCAGATCAAATCCTTGTAGTACAATCCTGTAAAGTGTAAGGTGAGTATGGATCTGACGCCTTGCCGCGTCTAATTACATTACGAGACCGACGGGGAACACAAATCCACCTAGAACCTTGACGAGGCCAGGATTGCTGGCGGCGATTCCTGCCGAGCCGCCCGAGATGATGATATCAAACAGACCACCAAACGACAACATGACACCAGCCAGCACCTGTGACATCTGGATGACGACGTACAAAACAAAAATGGCAAGTAACATACGGCTTTAAAGAATGTTTTGTCCCAACGAGTATTGTGTTTTGTCACGGCCATCTGGATGAGGGTGACAGCCGTCTGGGCAGGACTGAGGGTTGAGGGAACATCCGCCATCGTGAAAGTTGGAGATAGCTGCAGGGTGTACTTGATACAGGGAAGATGATGAGTCGCTCGGGGTACGGGGCGCCAAAGGATATCTTTATAGGACTCCGGAAAGGGCACCGGGCCTGGTTACTAAACGGTTCGCATGCATTTGGCGTGCGTACTTGGGGTTAAAAATGAGATCTATTCCACAGATTAGATGTCACACCCTACGACTGAAGCAGAAGCCTGCAGCCACGAACAGTCTTATCAACTGACACACCTCCGACACACTAGACTGCTTTGAGGAGTACTGAGTCTGTCTGCATACAGTTGGACGACAACCAGCGTCAGGCATCGCGTCTGACCCTGTGGCACAAACCTCTGCCAGGCTCGGTTCCCATGAGCACAGGGACACCAAAAGATAACTTGATTTGGCTGTGCTATGCATAATGCGGGCTCTGATTGGACTATCAATCGCAAAATGGACCCAACGAGTAGCAGAAGCGCGGTCGCACCAGAATCAGTCTATGACGTGGACAGTTGATGGGTGACAGTGAGCAATGTTTGGAACGCACGACGGTCTGGGAGTGAATCAACGTATTCCAGAACGTTGTGGCAAGCTGGCAAATAGAAGAAGCAAAAGAACCAGGGATCCGAACGAGTCGTTCTGGCGTGAGGAATTCCTAAATATCGCAACCACGTAACTGAGCCTAAGCACATGTGTCATAGCGCAGTGTGGGTGACGTTGCTATTCCAGCGAGTACTGACTTGGGAAAGTATGTGTGAATCGAATGCACGAGT
>JBBPJS010001626.1:0-10212 GCA_038088835.1 Singerocomus rubriflavus
CATACACCAAGTAACCAAGGCAATCCTGGGGGTCTGGACGAGCCCGGGGGAGACCCCTCTGATGGCTCCGACTTCCCGGAGGACGACCTCAACCCCGACTCCTCTGACGATGAGAAACGAGTACCGCAAGATACATTGGCCAGCCTGGCCAGTGCCATTCAAGCCCTCGCCCACTCCTCTTGTAAGAAATTAGAAACCTCGCAATGGATCAAAGTCTGGGAACCGGACCAGTTTGATGGGATGGACCCCTGCAAACTCTGGGTTTTCCTTGTTCAATGTGAGCTAAACTTCCAAGACTACTCCAAGGCTTTTGCCTCCGACCATGCCAAGGTCACATTCACCCAGTCATATTTGAAGGGTATGGCACTGGAATGGTTCGAACTGGACCTCCTCCAGATGAAAGACCCGGCACTCCATCTCCTGTGGATGGACAATTACAGGGAGTTCATTCTGGAGCTACAGACGAACTTCGGACCACATGACCCGGTCGGAGATGCAGAGCATCAGCTGGACCACCTATCGATGAAGGATGGCCAGTGTATCAACAAGTATGTTGTTGAGTTCAACAGAATCGCCTCCCAAGTCCAGGGTTATGGCAAAGGTGCCCTCTGGCACCACTTCTACAACGGTCTTCCAGACCACATTAAGAATGAAATCTCCTGGGTTGGCAAACCCCCTATGCTCTCCGAACTCTGCCAACTCGCCCACTCCATCAACACCCACTACTGGGAGCACAAGTCAGAGATTGGCCGACAGGCAAAATCCACTAGCAACCCTTCTAAGGCATCCAACAGATCTTCTTCCTCTAGCTCTGACATCTCCACCTCCGGCTCCTCTAAGGAGTCCAAAGGGAAGTCCGCCAAGGCTTCCACCACCACCTCTGGAGCTTCTGCTCCTCCCAAGCCCAACCTATCATCCAAGCTAGGCAAGAACGGTAAACTCACAGTGGCTGAATGAAAATGCCACTTCAACAACAACCTCTGCATGTTCTGTGGTCAAGCAGGACACCAGGCCAAGGAATGCATGAAGTCAACATCTTGTGCAGCCAAGGGCCGCGCAGTCAAGACTCCAGAAGCAAAACCGGAGGCCTTCTCTGAGGCAAAAAAATAGTCCGCGACCTCCATGACTCTGCACAAGATGGAGGTTGCATTGAATCCACCTGTGCACCTAAGGAGATCCGTCTCAACACGTCCACTCTCTCCAACCCACGATCCCTCATGCCTTCCATCTCTCTTGTATCATACGACATCCTTCCATTTCCTGCGTTGATAGACTCCAGATCCTCTGATTGTTTTATAAATACGAACTTTGTGAATAAACATGAACTTCCCACCTATTCCGTCCCTCCGCTCTCTCTCTGTTTGTTCGATGGAACATTCAACTCAACCATTACTCAAGCTCTTGACCTCTCCATCCACTTCCCTTCTGGTGATATCACTCCAACAACGTTCTACGTCACTCTGCTAGATGGCTCGTGTTCAATTGTTTTAGGACACAACTGGCTGACCCACTTCAATCTATTGATTGACTGGGTTTTAAGCAGTATTTTGTTCCGAGCACCAGAACCACCCATGCCAGCAACCCTGAGCTCAACTCTGCAGCCTTTGGACATCACTCCTTCAGCTGACTCCATCCCCTCCAATACACTGCATTTCTCTGAACGCAAGGCTCCGTCCATCGCGCTCATCAGCGCACCTGCCTTCACGCTCACCTGTTGCCTCCAGGGCTCAGTGCAGTTCGCAATGATGCTCCAACTGCCCAACAGCAACCTCCACTCTGCCTCCATTAACTCCAAACCAGTTGACCTCTCTAGAGTTCCCCCAGAGTACCACAACTTCGCAGATGTCTTCAGTAAGAGCAAGGCATCCCAACTTGCTCCGCACCATGACTTCGATCTGAAGATCGACCTGGAAGAAGGAGCTTCTCCTCCTATAGGCACAACATACTCCCTTTCCCCATCTGAGCTTGAGTCCCTCCGGACGTTCCTCGACGAACACCTTGCTAACGGCTTCATCCGCCCTTCCTCCTCTGCTCACGCCGCTCCCGTTCTTTTTGTTTGCAAGAAGGATGGTTCCCTCCACCTTTGTGTAGATTTCCGCAGACTCAATAAGATCACGAAGAAGGACCGCTACCCACTCCCTTGTATCTCTGACCTCCTCAATGCCCCTAGCCGCACTCATATATACACCAAACTCAATCTCTGGCATGCATACCACCTGGTCCACATCGCTGATGGAGACGAGTGAAAGACCTCCTTCTGGACACGCTATGGCTTGTATGAATGGCTTGTCATGCCATTCAGTCTCACCAATGCTCCTGCAGTGTTCCAGTGGTTTGTAAACTCTATCTTTGCAGATCTTCTTGACATCTCAGTCATCGTCTACCTCAATGACATCCTCATTTTCTCTGAGGACCACACGAAGCACAAGGAGCATGTCCGGGAAGTCCTCCGGCATCTCCGAAAGCACGGATTTTATGCCAAGCCCGAAAAGTGTGAGTTCCACACTGACTCCACTGAATACCTAGGATATCAGCTCTCTCCATTTGAACTCATGATGTCCCCTGACAAGATGAAGGCCATCATCGACTGGCCTGAACCCTGAAAGGTCCGGGATATTCAGTCTTTCCTAGGATTCGCTAACTTCTATTGGTGTTTCATCGCCGATTACTTCGGGCTGGTGGTCCCACTTACTCGCCTCACTCATAAGGGCACACCATGGAACTTTGATGAAGCCTGTCACTCTGCCTTCCAGCATCTTAAGGACACATTCACCTCCGCTCCCATCCTCACCCACTGGGTCCCCAATGCCCCACTAATCATCGAGACAGATGCCTCCGACTACGCTATCGCTGGCATCCTTTCCCTCTGCTGCCCGGACGATGAAGTCCGCCCAGTAGCATACTTCTCCCACACCCTCTCCGCTCCGGAGCTAAACTATGACACCCACGATAAGGAATTGCTTGCCATCTTCGAGTCCTTCCAGACTTGGCGGCACTACCTCGAGGGCTCTGGGATCCTGGTCGACATTGTAATGGACCACAAGAATCTCGAGTATTTCGCCACCTCCAAACTCCTCACTTGGTGCCAAGCCCAGTGGTCAGAGTTCCTCTCCCAGTTCAACATGGTCATCCGTTTCCATCCCGGTAAGTTAGGTGCAAAGCCCGATTCCCTCACTAGATGCTGGGACATCTATCCCAAAGAGGGGGATAGGGACTACACTCTGGTTAACCCCCAGAACTTCCGCCCCATTTTCACCCAAGAGCAACTCATGTTGTCCCTCAGAGCATCGTGTTTAGCAGCCCCGGTTCTCCGGGCCAGTATGCTGTTCGACATTGAGTCCCTACATAACGACATTCTCTCTGCTCTTCCCTCCGATCCCATCTCCTTCGCCCACATGACTTCCTCTGAACCCTCTGACTCCCGTTGGTCTGTCAACTCCGAAGGCTTCCTATGCCTAGACAACTGCATCTATGTCTCAGACACCAATGATCTCTGCCTCTGTATCCTCCGCTATAAGCATGACCACCCATTCTCTGGTCACTTCAAACAAAACAAGACTTTAGAACTCATCCACCGAGAATATACCTGGCCAGGCATCCAAACCTTTGTAAAAGAGTATGTTGCGTCCTGTACAGCCTGCGCTCGTGCCAAGGTACCAAGACATAAGCCCTATGGGCTACTCAAGCAACTACCAATCCCCAAGAAGCCATGGAACTCGATCTCCATGGACTTCATCAAGCAACTACCCCCGTCCTCTGGTCACACTGCTATCCTCATCATCGTGAACAGACTGTCCAAACAATGTATATTCATCCCCACCGACGACAAGGTAACATCTCCAGAGTTAGCCAAACTCTTTCTCCTCCATGTCTTTTCAAAGCATGGAGTTCCATCTCACATCACCTCCGATCGAGGCTCGGAGTTTGTCTCCCACTTCTTCTGCTCTCTAGGCAAGGCTTTCGACATTTGACTCCACTTTACCTCCGGTTACCACCCGGAGGGCGATGGCCAAACAAAATGAATGAACCAGACACTGGAGCAGTACCTCCGCATTTATTGTAATTACCAGCAAGACAACTGGTCCAAACTCCTGCCCCTTGCAGAGTTCGCATACAACAATGCTCCGAACGCTACCACCAGCATGTCACCATTCTTCGCTAATAAGGGCTACCACCCTAACATCGCTGTTCACCCTAAGCAAGACCTCACCTCCACCAGAGCCCGAAAGTACTCCATTGACCTCGACTCCCTCCATCAATTCCTCCATGAAGAGATCAGCCTAGCCTAGCAATGATACCAAGGTCCTGCAGATGCTAAACAAACTCTGGCACCAGACTTCAAAATCGGTGACCAGGTTTTCATCAAAGCAAAGTATTTCAGCACTATGCATCCCTCCAAGAAACTCTCCAAAAAGAACCTCGGACCTTTTGACATCATCGCACAGGCAGGTACACTCTCTTTCACCCTCCGTCTTCCGGAGAACATGAAGTCCATACATCCGGTCTTCCATGTCTCCCAATTAGAACCTGCAGCTCTGAACTCCATCCCTAACCACACCCAACCACCTCCGCCTCCAATTGAAGTCGACAGTGAACCAGAGTATGAGATCTCTGAGATCTTGGACTCAAAGATAGACCGACAACAAAAGAACTGCAAACTTCTTTACCTGATCCGCTGGTCCAGGTATAAAGGAACTGACAAAGAAACCTCATGGCTACTTGCAACGGAGTTGGATTACACATCGGAGCTCGTTTCGGACTTCCATCTCTGATACCTGGAGAAGCCTGGACCTCACACAGTTTGACGAACGAAAAATACATTCAAAGGGACTACTAGGGGATCTCTACATCATGAATCCCTCCGGAGATGTCCTCCAACACCTCCGACCCTTCTCCATCCTCCTCCTGTTACAAATTGTGTATGAACCTTGTACAATCCCACACTATGACTACATGCTTGCACACACGAGTGCCATGACATCATACTCCCTGATCATGTGACCACACTGTCTCTTCACATCATTACACCTTTCACCCTTCACATGTATTACATTCTCAGTTATCACCTCTTCACACTCTTCACGACTTCACACCGATCACATCTTCCATTCTGATCTTGATCCCTCTTCCTTCATCTTCACCCTACCATTCGATCAGTACAATCATCATGACCCTGCAAGATCCTAGATGGATCTCTGCCATAATTCCCCTTTCCGATCAGTCACATCTTGTGATCGATCATCCCCTCTACCCTAGTCCCTGCATCTTCATATCCACTTCTTCCATTCCTTCATATGAGATGTCTAACCTTTCCCTCATGGACCTTACCCTTTAATCTAGTAGTCCAATAGCATTAATACTGTTATACCCTAGACCCAGTCACAGCTTGGTCTGTGCACTTTCCTGTAACATATATAAGGGGTTATAAGTATAGGCTGTTCCCCCAGCCTAATCCACTTGTTACCTCTCGTCCTACCCTGCCTACCAAGGTGACCTAGTGACCAAGTACAAGTAAGGGATGGTATTCGCCTGGCCCTCTTAACTGAGCCTCAGGAGTGAGCCATCTGGAGATAAAGCTAACCTTCACTCCTCCCTCCCTATCGTTCCATCATTCCTAGCACTACCATACCGCCGATCTATGGCTAGCTAGCCAACTCGTTCAAGCACTCGTACAGAACCCAGTAACAGAGAAGAACGGAACACATTCATTGTATCAAGAAATGTACCAGAAACTACTAAAGACCACGTGACATATCTCCCATCATATCAGATACTGATGTTATACCTGCGACCTCGAGAGGCTATCATTGCCATGCAGGTCTTATCATATTAAGAAACGTCTACAGATATTTAAGCCACGAGTAGCATCGTGCCTCTCGTTGGAACATGCTTGGGGTTATTGAATATACCCTCGCATCTATGGTGACACTGACTTCATTTTCAAGGGTTGCAACCTGGTAATAGCTACGTGATCACTCAAGGACCAGAACCCTCGCCCCAAGGTCCAAATACTATTATGCCTTTCCTGTTAGGGGTTAGGTATTAGGAGGAAGACAAAGTACCATTGCAAGAGTACGGTTACTACCAAGGACTTGCAAGAGTAGTCCTGAAGCCCTAGACACAGAAGATCCCCCGATGTGCAGTCCTTTCCTCTATCCACAGACTCTCTGACTGTTCTAGTCATCTTCCTCTATTCCAACATTATGGTTAAGCCCTGTACTGAGATCTCTGGTCGTCCGCCAGGTTGGTTGGGTTGTTTGGCAGAGTAGCATAACTCTTTGGTTCTGCAACACCTCCTCGTTTCCCTCCTTGTTCCCCTTCTCGTCCTCCTCGCTACTCTCATTCTCGTCATTCAGGTAGACCTCTGTGATCTTGAGATCCACCAGGGTCTCCACTGCACAGACCAGATGGTCCAGCTTCCCTCTCACCGCATCCCAATGGCTGTTGATGGCCCTCACCAACATCTCCATGCACTCCCTCAGCTCTGATGTACCCCCCGTCTCCTCCGACCGGACCTTCTTCCGGGGCACCTCCGTCTCCTCTTCCTCGCATGCCTTCCTCTTCCTCTTTACCTCCATCCTCTCCTCCCCAGGCCTCTCGCACCTCACCTTGATGCGTCAACACTCCTCGCATGACGTCACCTTCCCTGATCCGAGGGTGCACTCTAGCCCCTGGTCCTCACACCTCCGGCACTCCAGCACCAGCTCTGCACGCTGCTTCCCTTTCCCCTTGCTGGAGCTCTGCTCCGCCGCTACTTGCTCCGCCTATCCTCTGTCAGCTCCGCCCATTTGCAACATGGTGGACTCACCCTTTTTTTGGCTGCCGCCTTAACCTCTGCTCGATACTTCGCCTCCTCCTTAGCCCATCGTTTGGCAGCCTCCTCTGCCTGCCTCCACTCCTCCTCCTCCCTCCTCACCTTCACACGCTGTCTTCTCTCTGCTGCCTTCGCATCCCACAACGCATCATCGTCGTCAACGCACTCTGCCAGGCGTTTGTCACTCCAGATCTTGATGTTGGCATAATCGGACATGGTGGTTGAATTCCAAGGAGTTGTCCATGGATCACCCAGACTTTATACTGTGCAGGTAACACTCCACTCCGCCGGATAACTTTTCAGACTCCACAGTCAACAGAGTCATGTGACCCTCAGTGGCCTTCAAGGGTTCAGGCCTAAAAAAGGGATACTGTCATATCTCATATCTCAAGTCTACTCCGGTACCTCCGTACCATCTCCATTGTACCTCCAGTCCGTTTCTCCTCCATTCTCCTGTACTTACTCCATTTGGACTTGTAGTTACTCATTTTCTTTGACTCTGTTCCTCTTACGTTCTCATACGTTACTCATATCTTACGTTCCATTTCTTGCTTAGTTAGAACTCCGATACCAGTGCTCACTTAGGAGCACAGCTCTGAGGCTGCGCTCTGGCATAGTCTTACCCCCGACCCCTCTGGTACATACTGTAATCTGACTCCAGACTTAGTCATCCAAGTCCCTCCATATATAAACTTCATAGTTACATCTTGTACACTCCAGTTTGAATATCAACATAACCTAACACTCTCCCCACTTGTCCTCTAAGTCGTTGACCGACTTCTCCTCACTACCCCCTCCGACCTCCGACCTCCGACCCTCCGTAAATTCAGGACAACTGGATCCTGTGCAAGGGCACACCACATAAGGTGAAGCCAAGTCCCGTCCGACCCCCTCAACTCCGGACCTTTAGAGTTCCCCTCAGAGCAGCATCCGAACGAGTTTAACAGTAGGGGCAGAGGTCTGAAGTGGAGGTAGCATAGGAGGAGTAAGAGTTGGGTGAGGTAGTCAAATGATGATGGGAGGAATGACTTAGTTGATATTCATACTAAGGAAACATACAGGAGGTGTGTCTTTTAAGTATGAGTGAAGTAAGGTACAAGGTGAAATAATATAGCATGTGGAAATGTCAAGTAACCATATGGTCATGTCAAAAACATATAGAGGTATCAAGAAATGATGGAATGAAGGAAGAATAGTGATAATGACACTGACAATGATAGACAGAGACATACGAAGGATATAAATAGTAGGTTTGACACATTTAAGGACTGGTGCAAGCAGGGAAATGAACTCCATGGTAGAAGCTCTGAAAAATAGGAGCTTTGAAGGATAGGAGTGACAAGGAGTGACAGAGATGGTCAGAGATGGTTGAAGGAGGGGCAATAGGGGTTGAATGAGTGGATATAACAGGATGGTAAGCAGTGGAGATCTTTTAAGAGATGTTCAACATTTTGCAAAGATTTGAAGTAAAGGCAAATATGAACTGTGGTCCTTGATCTAAAACAATGGAGGATGGAAGTTTATGAAGACACCATATATTATCTCTAAATAGTTTAGCAAGATTGAATGAAGAAATAGATTTGGAACAAGAAATAAATACAACTTCTTTAAAAAAATGATCAACAATAACACAGACAGAGTTATTGCTATTTAACTTAAAGAATCCAGAAATAAAGTCAATAGAGATATCCTTTCAAGGAATAGATGCTGTTGGAAGGGAAAGAGGTTTAATATTTGATATATGTTGCCTTCCCTTGAAAATAGCACATGCTTAACAAGAATGGACATATTGCTTGATATTATCAGTGATATTAGACCATGCAAAATAACAAGTGATAAGGTGCCTAATATGATTTTTATTAAAGTGTCCACCAATAGGGGAATTATGGCATAAGGTAATACACTGCATCTGTGTCATATCTCATGTTTCAAGTCAACTCCAGTATCTCCATACCATCTCTGATCCATCTCACCTCCATCCTTTTGTACCTACTCCATTCAGACTTGTATTTAGTGTTTCTTCCTGACTCTGTCCCTGTTATGTTCTTCTATATCACACATACCTTACGTTCCATTTCTTGCTTAGTTAGAACTCCAATACCAGTGCTCACTTAGGAGCACAGCTCTGAGGCTGCACTCTGGCATAGTTTTACCTCTGACCCCTCCAGTACATACTGTAACCTGACTCCAGACTTAGTTATCCAAGTCCCTCTATATATAAACTCTGTAGTTACATCTTGTACACTTTAGTTTGAATATTGACATAATCTGATGCTCTCCCCACTCATCTTCTAAGTCATTGATCGACTTCTTCTAATTATCCCTTTGACCTCTGACTTCTAACCTCTGACCCTCCATAAATTCAGGACAATCAGATCCTGTGCAAGGGTGCACCATATAAGATAAAGCCAAGTCCTGTCTGAACCCCTCAACTCTGGACCTTTGAAGTTCCCCTCAGAGTAGCATCCAACACAAGTTTAACAATCTGCAAATCTTTGGGAACATATATTTTATTTTCTTTTGATCTGAAGAATTCACCATTATATTTAAATGATGAGGGAATATTGTTAGAGTAGGATTTTGTAGTGTTTTTGATTTTTTCTATAAAGATAGAGGATAGGGAAATATTGTGAGCAAAACTAGTTGGTGGAGGCACTGTAACATTGATATTAATCTTTTCAGCTGCTTCATCATAGTTAGGTCATCTAGAGAGTGCATCTGCTCAACCATTTTGCAAGCTAGATTTATAGGAGATTTGGAAGTTAAATTCTAAAAGAAATGCATGCCATTTTGCCTGTTTTGCAGACAAGTCTTGAGGTTTCTTCCAAAATTTGAGGTTTTTATGATCCATTCAAATTTTAGAAGATGGTAAACCTATTAAATAATGCCTTCATTCTTTTAAGGCTCAAATGATGGCTAGTAACTTCTTGTCATATATGGGATAGTTTCATTCTTCCTTTGAGAACAAATAAGAATAGAAAGCACAAGGATACCATAACTCATCATCACATTGCTGTGATAGAACTGCACCAGTTGCAAGATTGGAAGTGTCAGCTTCAATTCTCATTGGCTTCAAAATATCAGGAAATACAAGGAGGGGAGCAGAGGTGAACTGTTGTTTTAGCTTATCAAAAGCTTGTTGTTGTGATTCTATCCAGTAGAATTCTGTATCTTTCTTTGTAAGACTTATAAAAGGTTTTGAGATCTTAGCAAAGTTCTGGATAAAATGGTGATAGTAGTTGTACAATCCCAGGAAAGATTGCACATCTTTAAGCTTCTTAGGGGTTGGCCATTCCAAGATAGTGTCAACCTTTCCTTTCTGTATTTCTACACCATTTTTAGAAACCACCATATTTAGGAAGTCTACCTTCTCTTTTGAGAAATGACATTTGAATGGC
>JBBPJS010001627.1:0-10203 GCA_038088835.1 Singerocomus rubriflavus
CTGGTTCATCATTCTAATGTGATCCATATTACAGAAGAGGGAGATAAAGAATATGAGGTGGACTATATTGTGGATTCTCAACTGCGTAATGGGAAGCTGCACTATCTGGTGCATTGGAAAGGCTGGGATGTCTCTGATCATATATGGGAACCCATGTCACATTTGAATAATGTGAAAGGGGCTATCTCAGTTTACCATGCAAATTATCCTAGCACACTGCATCCTTTTCAAGTTTCTGGTCTTGACTTCGCTTCGCTTTTCTTGCCCTATGAAAACCTGACTTATCTGGAATCTGAGTCTTGAGAGGGGGGAAGTGTTATGAACTTCACATTGGACTTGTACGATTTTCTCTTTTTCTTATCTTATCTTATCTTCTAGCATCACATGACTAGGTCATGTGACTTGTCACGTAATCAATCACATGATTGGTCTAGACCTATGATGTCATCCATGATGTCATGCCTATAGGCAATCTTATATTGAGGTCCAGGCCCTTATCTTTTCATTTCTGTTTCATGAGAGACTTCTTTTCATTACCATCACTTCACTTCTCTTCTTTTCATCTCCATTCCCTTCTCTTCCATTTGATGGACATAAGGTGTGCTTCCTTTTCACATCTTATCTATGACATCACTTGGTCCATGTGCATATTTCTGTAGTATATAAAGGGACTGTCTTTGGCTGTCGTCCCTCAGCCTAATCCATTTGGATACTTGTCCTCTAGTGGGAAGTGAGTCCTAAGGATTACCCTCCTCCTACTATTCTTTTATTGTTCCATCGAATCAACATCCCAAACATACAGAGACCACTCAAGGGTTGAACCACATCAGTATAGTTCTTGTATCATATCAAGTATTAGAAGGAAGTGCACATGGTGCAATAGTCTGTATAGTACTGATGATGCAATAGTTTACCAAGAAGTATGAAAATCATCCTCTCCTTATCTCTGATTCCCTCTCTGCTGTTCAGCATTCTCTTTCATCTGAACATTCTCTAGGATTCAGTTGGTGATGCCAGATCGCCCAACAGGTTATGGTGATAGAAGATAGGCAGGGTTGTATAGTGTTTCTCTGATCACTCAACAAGTATTAAGTCTGAATCCCCAGACAACCCCAAGATCAAGACCTCAACATCTCTTTCAATAAATCAATGCCCTGAATCTTCAATCCATGAAACTCTGCAACAAGTATAAACTAGGTAACCTCCATGCTGATCTCACTAAAAGTCAATTCCAGCTTGACTCTGTTATAAGTATAAACTGTCGACCCCCAACTCCATCACAAGTATAAACTGATAACCCTCATTACACTCCAGCAAGAGTATAAACTACCATCCTTACCATTCCCTCAAACCCTAATAACCTCTGCCACATAATTGGCATGTCAAATCCTCAACTTCTCACATGTTCCTATTGTGCAACAGCTCCATGAAACCTTAGTCATTCAGTCCCCACCTTGTTATATGGTTAAACTAACTATCTTCAGCAACAATCAGCATTCCAACCCCAGTGCACCTCAATGTCATATGATTCTCACAGGTCACAACCCTACTAAGGGGGTAAAACCCTCTTTACATTCATTCCTTCCCATGTCCACTCCCATTTATCAGTGCTCTTGACCTCTCTCATGACTCCCTCACCACCAGCATCCATAGCATTATTATCATTGGTCTCCACCTTATCATGTGGTAAAACTGATTCACCTGTGCTAAAAGATGTGTAACCCTTCTGATCAGGAGACTAAACTGACTCATCCCTCATTAACTCTCCTGGTCAAGAGATTAAAACTGACTCACCTCTTGTAATGTCCATTGCAAAACCTCCTGTGTGTTGCAAGATACACACTCTCACCCATGACTGGTAGCACTCTGGTGAAAGCCCAAAGAACTGGTGAACTTTACATTATGAGTCTAAACTGACCAACTCTTTCAAGGGCCCCCACATTAAAAACTAAAAGCACTCCAACTGAAGTCCAAAGACCTAGTACCTACTGGAAGCACTCTGACCAAAATCTGAAGAACCAGCACCATACCTGGACCATGACTGCCAAGACTCAACTTAGAAACTAGCAAAACCACTATTCTCCCTTGAAGAATCCTATCACACCCTTGGAATCTTCAATCTCCTAGACACAAGAAGTAAACTGTCCTAACCCTTGACCTAACCCCCTTTACAGGGTTATTCTTCTTTCACCCCAATATCAACACCTAGATTCATGATTGCCTTCATGAAAGATATGGCACAAGCAAGAATGACATCTTGCTTGCCAATCAAAAGGTTTGATATAGCCAATGGTCTCTCTCTGTCTTCCTCAACCCACATGATCCCTAACCCAAATCAAATTAATCTAGAAACCTCCATGGTTCCTCAATGGGACATAATCCCAATAAACCCCAGCAATTCTGCATGTATCAGCATCTTTCACTTTCCTCAAAAACACCTCTATAGATCCCTTGCACTATGACCCCACCAGCTATGTGGAAAACAACTAGCAACACTTGGACAGCAAATTTGCTGTCAACACTCATTGAACACTTGAACATTGTAACCTTAGAACTTTAGACTTTTCCTTTATTTACTGCATCATGCACTAACCCCAGTAGATCCCAAGACATGAGCCACAAGAGACCCAGCCAAACCCATCCAAGAAACTAATACCCTCTGTGATAACCCCTATGTGCAAGCCAGTTTGGCTTCCCACCCAGTGACCCCTCAGGAGCTGCACTCCTATTACCACATCCTATCAGATGGTAGACCCCTCCACAAATCCTGGTAATACACTAAACTACTCCCATCATGCTACATACTCTGCCCCAATTTCCTATTTATCACTGACCTACTGTGACTATTAGCATACATACACCTCCAATCACCAAATCACTGTGATGCTTCACACCCCTGAAGCCAAACCCATTTAAGTAGTCTCTTTGAACTTAGAGTTCCCTCCATTAATATTCTTACACTACTCCAATACCTTGCATACTCCACCCCACCCAAAGATTTCTCTCCATCACATGCCCCTTACTGTGAACTCTAAACTTCATCAACCAATCATGGTCACCTTAATACCCAACTGGCCCACATTATATATGAAACATTCACATGGTTGCTCATAATCTACTAAGGGGGTAATGTTACATTTTCCCTTTATGTACACTTCCTTTTGTACACTTTGACTACACCTGCACTAGTAGACTCATACTGCACCCCAAGTGCATACTTTGTCCCTCCAGCAGAACACCCATGCCCCTAGACTTGCACTGCACTCCCAAATGCATACCTTCAGACTTGCACTGCATCTTCAAATGCACACCTCAAGACTTGCACCCAACTCAATGATCTCATGACTTCCCAGTCATCTGACTTTCCCACATGACCCATGTCATGTGCTTTGGAAACCCATGCCACCCATCACATGCAACTCACATGCCTTGCATCTTGCATCTCACATCTTGTGTCTCATATCTCACCCCTAGCTCACCCCTCAAGTCACATCAAGTTACCCTTATAGTGAACTCTAGTCAAACCCATCAGAGCTTCGCCTTCTGATCTTCTATTCCATCCCCTAATGAGCTTCCCCATTGTCTCCCACTTCTTTATTGTTCATATTTGATATTCACAGTTAATAATCTCTCTACTATCTCCTTATGCTCTTCTACCACCCTTCATATCTTGATGCATGTCTCCTACTTTTAGACACATCCTATGCCTTCCCCTTTACCCATAGTTTCCTGGCCTGCCCTACAGCATGCCTTGCACATGTATATAAATACCTGAACACCCTATAGCTAGTTCCCTAACTTTGTCCTACCTTCTTACCTTCCACCTTCTACCCTTGTCCCCCTTATACATTGTTCCCTTGTGTAACCCTACACATTGTACCTCCAGTCCATAGCCAGCAATGTAGTTGCTTGCCACCCCTTCATCTTCCATTGGCTTCATCCCTCAGTAAAGCCAGCAGCTCTAAAGTACCACCTCAGATCCTAGTTATGTGAACCATTCTCTCATTCAAAGCTAACCTCTCTGGTGTAGCCCTTTCACTGTGATCACTTCTAACTCATAAGGAGCTTCCCTGTTGTCCCTAGAACTCGTTATAAGGTAGAGTACCTTAGATGAGCCTCTGAAGGTCTACATGCAGTCCTGCTCAGAGTTGCACATAACAGTATGCAGATATAACAAAGAGATTGCCTATACTTTCTTAGAAAATATGGGTCTTGACAACTATGACTTCAGAATAGGGGATGTTTGAGTGATTGTGGCCTTTTCAGATCACAGAATGGTAATGAGCCAAATTCAAGTGTTGAGTGATCAGAAAAACACTACAATACCCAGCCTATCTTCTATTATCATAATCTGTCAGGTGATCTGGCATCATCTAGAGAATCTTTGAAAATGTCTGGATAAAAGTGAGCTGAACAGCAGAAAGGGAATCAGGAATGAGAAGAGGATAATCTTCATACTCCTTGGTGTTACAAATTTATGTACAAATATATATGAATCCTGCACTATGACTGCTTGCTTACATGCATGAGTGCACATGACTTCTCTTCCCTGATCACATGACCTCTCCATCCCTTCACATCTTCATGCCCCTAACCCTTCATGATGATCACATCTCTTATCTCTCTTCACTCTCTTTACGACATCACCAATCACTCTTTCATTTCAATCACCTCACCTTTCTCATTTTCACCATTCTCTCCAATTGGTATGATCATCAATTGAGATTGCATCTTGATCATGACCCTGCAAGATCCTAGATGGATCTCTGCCACGATCTCCTTTCTGATCAGTCACACATTGTAATTGATCTTCCATTTTACTTTACTCCCTGCTTTCATATTCGCTCTTCCATTTCTCCACCATATAAAAGCCTAATCTTTTACTCATGGACTATACTCTTTACTCTAGCCAATAGCATTAGTACTGTATACCCTAGACCTTAGACACAGCTTGGTCTGTGCACTTTCTATAACTGTATATAAAAGGTTATGAGTTCAGGCTGTTCCCCCAGCCTAATCCACTTGTTACCTCTCCTACCCTGCCCTTAGTGGTGGCCTAGTGATGTTAACTCAAGTAAGGGACAGCTATTTGCCTACCAGTCCTTCATTGAATCCTTAGGAGTGAGGCACATCTGAAAATAAAGCCAAATCTCCCTCCCCTCTACTATCAATCCATCATTAGTACCTTGCACCACCAAACTACCCAATGTCAGGCCAGCAAGCCAACTTGTACCTCATCTAGTTCAGATCCCAAAACCTATGAAAGTATAGAACCCATTCATTGTATTAAGAACTGAATCTAGAAAGTATCAAAGCCCACATGATGGGAACTCCATTGTAACATTCCTCAATGTTATATCTGTGGATCATAGAAGCTCTCACTGCTGCTAATCCTTATCATATTAAGAAATTATAGTAATGATAACTTAAGCCACTAGTGATACCATTATCCTAGTTGGAACATACATTGAGATTACAGAATATATTCATGTATCTATAGTGACACTGTCTTTGTTCTTAAGGATGGCAACCTAAAGAATAGCCATGCAATTACCCAAGAGCCAGAATTCTTGCCCCAAGGCTCATACATGATTATGCTAGTATCATAGGGTATTAGTATTAGGAGAAAAATAGAACCTAGTTGCAAGAGTACTATGGTTATCAAGAACTTGCAAGAGTAGTCCTGAAGTTCATACTTGAAGACATTCCTACCTCAGTCCTCTCCTTTATCTGTTTCCCCATTCCTGCTGTCCAGCACTCTTTCTATCCAGACTCTGCATCTCTTAGGATTTATCATTTGTTCCTGGTCATCTGCTGGGTTGGTTGGATTAGTTGGCAGAGTAGCATAACTCTTTGGTGTAAGGAACTGATGTTCCCTACAGTGGTAAAGGCCTGTTTTCCTATCCCCACCCTTCTCCTTGCTGCTATGCATCTGGCATACATCTGGACATCCACATCATGTCCATGCCCCTATAGTCCAGGTCCTTAAGTAGTCCCGCATCTAGTAAACCTTTCAGTGAGTGACCCCCCTTGTTTCATTTGATTCTTTACATCATTAGACATGTACGGAGCACTGTTAAACACGTCCAGACCACTTTTAAGTACGTCCAGACCTCTTACATTTTGCTCAAAAGACACCTTTACCTGTTTTATGCACTTCCCTTTATTACAATTGTCCCCAGACCAATCCCCTCCATGTCCTTGGACTTCTTAGCATCCTATACACGTCCGGACCACTCTTAAGTACATCTGGACCTCTTACATTTTGCTTATTTCAATGTTTTCTACACTTTTACCCCCTTTGACACATCCTATACACCCCTTTTCACCCAGTTTGTCTCCAGACCCCTTTTGTAACCATCACATCGGTCCTTACACTACTTACATAAGTCCCGGGTGTGCCCAGACTATAAACGGGTGTATGCACACTCGATATGGAGCTTTCTTTTCCACCAAAATCAGAAACAAGTCAGATCTGTGCCCAGTACCACCGTTTTCAAGTCTAAAATCTCAATCTATATGTCTGGACACTCAGTTTGCACCATATTATCATGCCACCACTTTGTATTTGGTCCTACTGCCTATAAAGCTTAGGAGTAGCATCCGATACTACCTATCTAGGGGAATAGTAAGTCCAGAGTTTTACCCTTTCTTTCTTCTCTTCTTGAATCCCTTTGGGATGAGCCTATTGTTCCCTTCACCTTTCTACTAACCTCCTTGCATCCCCAAGGAGTCTTTTTGTTTTACATTGGTTCCACAACACTTGGTGAACTATTGCATCACCAGTACTATCAGAACTATTGCATCTAGTATGCTGCCTCCTAATACCAGCACCTAAGAAACTGGCATAATCATTGACAACCCTTGGGGCAAGGATTCTAGGTCTTGGGTAATTGTGTGGCTGATTCCAGGTTGCCATTCTTGAAAGCTATTAGATTGCCACCCAACCAGGGGCCTCACATAGACCATAGACCACTAGTTTTCTCACAAGCCCACAGGTAAGGAGGAACAACTAATAAATAACCATTGTCAATATGATAAGAATGAATGGCAACATAGCCTCTATCATCTGCAGATATAACATCTTCAGAATCATTGCAATAACATCTTGAGTTATGTGAGCTTATCTTTACAGAGTACTTGATAAATGATAGTTTTTCAAGATGTCTTGACTAGGTTCTGTCTTGACCAAGTCTAGCAGGGCAAGATGGTAGCAGTTTAGAGCCAGTAAAGGCTGTCATCAAGAGACTACTTGATATGAACTAGAGCAAAATATAGATGAACTGATAATTTGATCTCTTGAGTGGTCAAGTACTTGGTACAATGGTTTGAAGATGGAGATGTAGAGTAGAAGGTAACCCTTAGGCCTCACTTCCTATAATGGATGATTGACCAAATGGATTAGGCTGAGGGATGATAGTCAAAAACAGTCTCTTTATATATTACAGGATAGAATGCATAAATCAGATGATGTCATAAATAAGGTGTGAAAAGGAAGCACACCATAAGGACATCAAATGGAAGAGAAGCAAGAGAGATTAAAAGAGAATAGAAGAGAAGAGAAGAGAAGAGAAGAGAAGAGAAGAGATGGAAATGAAGAGAAGCTTCCCATGAAATGGGAATTAAAGATAGAAGCTTCTAAAATAGCCTGAATCTCAACATGAGGTTTTCTGCAGGCATGACATCATTATAACATCATAGGTCTAGACCAATCATGTGATCAGTCAGGTGACAAGTCATGTGACCTAGTCATGTGATGCTGAAAGATAAGATAAGATAAAGGAAAGAAAGAAATCATACAAGTCCATAATGCAGTTCATAACACTACTACTCTCTAACTGTCACCCTTCCAGCATCATTTAGGGAACTACCAGCTGTAGCAAATGAAGGCAATTGACCATTATTGGAGTGGCCACAGGGAGTGTGACATGCAGGACACAATGAGAGACTGATCACCTGTGTGGAGGCAAACAGTAAGGAGGCATAATGCCAGTGACTTGTAATATGCTAGTGGTGTGCTCCTGCAAGCAAGCCAAGCAGTCAGGCTCCTTTAGGCAGCCTGCCCTTTATTGTTCATATGTGAGACCACCATGGTACTAATGCCATGGTGGACCCCCTCCAACTGACTGCAAATGAGAAGCATGATAAAATAAGACATTAATATAGGGGATGAGTCGATGCTTACCCTGTTTTCATTAGTGAGACACATCCAATTTACTTGGCTCAAGTTGAAACACAATTCCATGCCACACATTACCCAAGACTCCACACAAAGAACCATTTCCAACCCCTCTACATACTACTGGAGGTGGTATCACACACTATCAAGGCTGTCCTCAACAAGAACTTCAGGTGAATGCTATTATGATGCGCGACAAAAGTTTCGCGAGGCTTTGATAATGATAGTGGCGTTTTGATTGATTGACTGCTTTCGCATAAGAAGAGGGGGATTGATGTGCATTGGGTCATACACTCATAGTAGGCTACAAGGCAGAGGTGAAATTTACAAACCTATAGTCCCTTGTGAGAGTGGGCATAAACTAATGAGAAGGCCTATAAGTCCGTATTAAAGCAAGTAAGTAAAAACCAATGAATGTGTACGATAATGACTTAGCTTGAACAGCGTCGTAGTAGGCCAGAGGATTGATATCCAAAGAAGGAAAGGTGAGAAGCGTGATCACTAATATTTAGGTTACCAAACGTGAAACTACTATACTCGTAGGGGATAACGGGGGCCCAACTCCGTTATCAGCAGGTCGAAAAGTAATGACAAGAGCCCTAAAATACAGATTATAATAATGCTGTGTATAAACAAAGGGCTGAGGCTCGAAGGGCCCCAACGTGGGGCCCCTGGGCTGTTGAACCTGTTTACTGCGTACGTCGGGTGCTCTTCTCCAAGGATCAGAGCCGCGTACAGTACGTGCAGGAACAGGGAGGGGAGCGGGATGGGTAGGCGGTTTCGAGCTGGCGAAAGCTCTCGTCGGGGGGCACCGCTATCCCGACCGCCGCCCTTCCAGGGCCGTTTAGGGTTAGCTACCGGTTAAGCTCCAATAGGGAGTGGAACCCAGCGGGAGGCTGGTGTCGCAAGTTGGGTGAAGGCGGGTGGGGAGCAAGGAGGTTTCTTATCAATAGATCTGGGGATCAGCGCGTGATGTGCTCCCACAGGCCAGCTGAACGGAGGGAGCCCTTTCGGGGCATCCATCAGCATTTGGTTGCTTCTGTGCGATATTGCATGGGGCCCAAACCATACGATTTCCCGTCCCTCATCATGCACAGAGGCACTCAATGGGCGACACGGAGCATGTATATGATAGACGAATATAAGAAAACTGCATTTTCGATCGACAGCATGCAAAGGCGATGTCATGAGGTCGTCGGCCATCGACACCATTCCACTACATATCAGCCGTCGACTTGACCTTACTAGATATCATTCAGTATGCAGTATATCACTCTATAGATACTATAGCGACGAAATGCGATGCAATTGCAATATACTTAGTCCTACCGAGTAGACACAGTACACGACGGCAAACAACACAACCCGATGACATGATTAGTACCACGGTATGGTTCCAGCGAAGTGGGGAAGTAGAGGCAGGGATAACGAGTAGGTGACGAGGCCGGTTGTGGGTAGGGATGGGCAGGAGTAAACCCGGGGTATGCATTAGAGGGGGGCCTTGCTTTCTAAACGTTGTCGTCATCGTGCCCAGCCATCCCTATGCAGTCGTCATCATGGTGTGGTGGTGGTGTACTGCTGATCGTCGCTGGGCCGAAGCACTGGCCATCCCCAATTCGCCGACATTGTTGTACCATTGCGTCATTGTCGTGCGGTGGGTTGGCAACGCCTGCGCCATTCGTCAGCATTATTGGTGTCATAGCCCCATGGCACTGGCCATTGGTGTATTGACGTCGGCATCGGCATCGTTATTTTCGTGCCATGGGTTAGCAGCCTGTGCGCCTTGTCCATTGCCATTGTCGTAGAGCCGTGGCATTGGCCATGGACGGATTGGCGATGTCGTCGTAGTCATGCCTTGGGTTGGCAACCTTTGTGCCAGTCCGTCTTCGTCGTAGCACCATGGCACTAGCCATGGGGTGCGCCGGCAATATCTTCGCTTTGTGAGAGTGACCATACCCGTGCCATTGTCGTCCGAGTGGGATCCTTTCAGGCATGATATCAGAAGGTCCATTCAGAACACTCAG
>JBBPJS010001628.1:0-10203 GCA_038088835.1 Singerocomus rubriflavus
GGGGGGGGGGGGGGGGGAGGGGAGGGGGGGGGGGGGGGGGGGGTGGGGGAGGGGAGTAGGAGAGATGGCGGCCTAGTCCGACTTGAAAAGAAAACAATAAACCCGTACGGCGGAGTTTGAATAAATAAACGGAACGCCTTGTACATGGACGTATTTCAGTCCATCCCTATCATGCAAGCCTACCACCCTTTCCTCGCCTACAACAAAGTCTTGACGCGCACTCTTACAGCGACCTTGAAAACGCGTCCAGCACAGACCCTGCACTCACTGCAGACATACGCTCTGCCTGCGTCAACGTTGGCTTCTTTTATAGTCAGTCCTCCCCTCTCGAGGCCCATCCCCCACCCATCTCCCCATCAGTCAAAAACCACGGCATACCCGAACACATCATACACGGTGCTGTCAACAGCGCTCGTCGATTTTTTGCTCTCCCAACAGCTACAAAGATCAAGGTCGGTCATGTGCTGTCTCTCCCGATTCTCGTTTCACCAGTCCCCAGCTGGACATCCATGCCACGCCCAACTTCAAAGGGTACACCGCTCTCCTTGGCGAAAACGTAAACCCAAACAACAAGGGTGATTTGCACGAGGGCTTTGACATCGGATGGGAATCCCTGGATCATGCGACACAGCCATATCATGACCGTTCAATGGCAGGGTCAAATGTATGGCCGGAAGATCTCCCTGGCTTTCGAGAGGACGTCCTTGCTTACTAGTATGTCTATCCGCACTGCAGCTTCATCGCATTCATGGCCCTCCAGCCATGCTGTTGTAAATCTAGGGCAATCACTATTCCCCCTGTTTGCTGTCGCTCTTGGTCTCCCACCGAACTTCTTTGATGACAAGGCATGTTTTGTTTGCCTTGTCGAGCATGTCCATGCGACGTGTACTATTGACTAGGTGACTAAGCCAGCAGCAATCATGCGGTTGCTCCATTACCCTCCTCAGCCTTCAGGTCCTCTAGGGGGTGTTGAGGGCATTGGCGCTCACACCGAGTACGCTTGAACACTCACTAGTAGAGTCTCGTTGCTGACTCTGCTGCTAGCTACGAGGTAAACCTTGGCCACCGTGTCGTGCACCGCCCTCTTCTAAACCATAACGAGTCAGTGTTTCACCATTCTCTGGCAAGACAACGTTCCAGCTTTGCAAGTGATGAACACCAGCGGAAACTGGATTGATGCCGTTCCCATTCCTGGTTGTCTTGTTATCAAGTATGGCTACGCGTTCTGTGCGTTATGAGTTGATCCACGATAACGTTTTCGTTCCTAGCCTTGGAGATCAATTTGCCCGTTGGACCAGTTCAGTCGGCCCGTTGAATCTTGCACGACATTCTGATGGTTCTCTAGATGACGTGTTTAAGTCGACCCTGCATCGCGCCATCAATGCTTCTGGTCAGGAAAGATTCTCTATCCCTCTGTTTTTCGGGACCGACTATGACGTGAAATTAGAGGCAAGTCTTCTCATTTCTATGGATCTCATTGTGGTCTATAAATGCACTCGAGCCTATCCCGGGATGTGTCACTGAGGGTAATCCTGCGAAATATGAAGTCGTCACTGCAGGGGACTACGTAAAGTCGCGCTTGGAATCGACCTATGCACACTCCAAAAGGTTTTTGGAAGCATAGTGGATACCTAACTATTATGGTGTGTCAAACTTTGCTCACACGGAGAGGTGGAATGCAAACTCGGGCGATGTGTACGTACCACTACAGCAGAACGTCCGATGATGCCTAGCACTAGAACTATGCATTACGACTTGGAACCCGGATAGCTTGCTGAACTTGGGTATCGATAAAGCAGTCTTTCATCTGGTCTAACATCAGGCAGCATATGTTGTGACACTAAAGAATTAAGCAATGTGACATGACCCATTGCGAAGTGATTGTAATAAGCGTACATAAGGATAGCAAGGTCATTCATCAGGATATCTATAACTCGATGGAAGAGGTCGTTGTCTATGTGTGAAACTGAGATCAGATGGGAAGCAATTCAATGCCAGAATCAAGTCCCCCTCTTCCCTTCTCCAATAACAACGTTCTATCTCCAATGATGTGGTGACCAAGGCGTTAGTACGAGCTGGCGACCTGGCCCACTCTCCCCCCGTCGACCAACCAGACAGCACCGTTGACATATCCGCCGGCGCGTCCGGCGAGGAACAAGATCGGACCTGCCATCTCGGCTAACGTGCCCGAACGACCAAGGGGAACAGCCCGAGCAAGGACCGCAGGCGTTAGGTGTTGTAAGTTGGTCATCTCTGCAACAACAAAAAAACCGATCCATGAGGTCACGCTCCGAAAAAAAAAGCGCGAGCACATACCACTCGGCCAGACGCCCGGCTGGTGTCCAAGGGTCAAGGTCAAGGTGAGTGTTTAGAGCACGACGGGGAATGTACGCACACATAGGATGTTGCTTCGGATGTTCCAGTCGGCGAGAAGGTTCGCGAGGAGCTTCCCGAGGTGCGTGCAGGCGTGTTTCGCCAGGGTATATGAGACGGAGAGGATGCGTGCGTCCACTCTGAAGGATCCAGAAGACGAAATGGTGATCACTTGTGACGTAGGTAGTGGCAAGCCCTGGATTGACACTGGTAAGACTACTGGTTCATCGATGGAGAGCGGTGAACTCGCAGGTGAGGGTGGTAATGAATAGTACGGCGTGATGGATTCAGTAGGTGCTGACGCGCGATGGAACTCAGCCTCATCGATGGCACCATCCAACGAGCTGCTCGACTTTGTGAGTAATTTAGGGGGTAAAGCACCGCGTCTTAAATTTCCAAAATGGAGCAACTCGAGAAATGCTACCGTCGTAAAGTAAACCGCAGTCACGTTCGTTTCAAATGTCTCTGAGAATTCAGCGGGTTCACCCGCATTCCAGAGAATATTTTGAAATGATTTGATAGAGGGTATCGATTCTTCACTCGAGAGATCAGTGTCGTCGAGGGGGGATGGCAGGTGAGGGGGGAGTAGATTACGTGCTATTCCAGCATTGTTCACGAGAAGGTCGATATAGCCATGCCGAGATTTGACCGTCTGAACCATGGAAAGTAGAGAGTCACGAGAGGTGATATCGCCTTGGAGGGGAATAATTTTTCCGTATCTCTGGACGAGGAACTGCTCAGGGGCTGTCAGGGGGCGAAAAGGAAAAGGGACAAACGCTGTTTTCCAAGGAAGCCTTTTGCAATACGTCGAAACGGCGTCCGATAATATATACGGTGGCACCGTTGTGCTCTAATGACATGGCGATCATGAGTCCTATCCCTTGAATCAATACGTCGTCATGAGGGCGTTAAACGAGACATCGCGTTGACAGGGCAATACCTGTGCCTCCACCTGTGACTACGGCAACTTGACCTTGCACACTGAACAGACAACTCGGGTCTGTCGAGAAATCCATGTGTTGACTCGCGGGAATGAGAGGCAAGAAACAGGCCTTGGGACCGCGGTTGGTGGGTAAAAAGCCGGCCACCGATTAGAACTAGGCCATTTGAATAGATATAGCATTCTTCTGCCCCGAATTGACAAAGTGGTTATGACATTCGCGAATGGCGGGTTGAGCTTCGTAAACGTCCAGGTCCAAATCAGGGCTGGCAGAAAACCATTACTTAAAGGCGTCTGTACGCAGGCCGAGGACTGAGTTCATTTCGTTTTGCGAACGAAACGACCGCCGGCAGTGCACGCAACAAGAACCCGGGAGGAGCAAGTCAGGTCCCGAATGTTTGCCGCTGGTTCCACTTGGCACTGAGTCTGATTAACTCCATCACATTTGCCAGGATGCTCTTTGCACGAGCCACGTTTTCCAAGGTACCTTGGCGGGCCCGACGCTTTGTTGAGATCGTCTAATGCCCCAATCTTGCCCAGTAACTTTTTCGTGAGGACCTTCAAACTTCAGAACTGCGGAGTTTCCAGGTGGCGTGTAAGCATCGAAAACACCGCATTCGTGTCACATTGCTCGATTCTTCCTTAGCATCTCCACGTTCCCTCCGTCAATAAATGGGTGGGAGCAGCTGGCAGAAGCGTGGTGCATCGTGCCTCGAGTTCACTGGCAAGGGGTGGGCAAGGTCAAAAAATCAACATTAGTCCTTTTCGGTACATACATGGATTGTATAACCCAACTACAGCCAGTCCCTCCATGATAACGCTCTACAAAAGCATTGCGCCAAGCCCTCCCATGGTAGCAAAGACGGACACTGCGATCAGCACATATTGCTTCATGAGACTCGACGCCGAACTGGATTGAGTAGCCCCCGCAGTACCACCGCTTGCCGAAGCAGAAGGCGACACGACAGTGGAACTGTTCCCTGCACTGAACACTCTGACATAACCAATTTCAAAGAAAGCATTGTTGTAGCCAGACGGTGAGCCAATGACGTAGTCATTGTAGCAGACACCTGTGCACGTCTGATTAAAAATGGCAGGATTTCCAGCTTTCGCAGTGGTCGTCGCGTAAGCAAATCGGAATCAACCACGTTCCCATGACTCACCAAAATCTGCTTCATAATCAGCACAAGACCCGTCCTGAACGTGTCAAGTGAAAAAGGACGCACCTCCACAAAGCGTTATATCAAAGATGAGTTGCTGGGGCTGGAAGAAATTTTGAACGTTGCAACCGGTGGCGGGCCAATTGCCAACGGGAGTACCAAAGGTGCTCGTGTCGATCGTACTCTCGTTGTTCGATAATGCGCTTGGTATTTGGGAGCGCTGAGGAACCGCCATCAAGATGAACCACAATCCGAATCAGGGTACGACGAACCGGGAAGAACCATATGCTGAATGGACGATGAGGAACGAGCGCGTCAAACAGTTCAAGCGTCGTTGACACACCTTATACCACTCGTTGCGAATTCTGTCACGAATGCTCCTCCACTCGAGTTGGCAAATCCAGCTCCAAACGACGCAGAGGATGGGTCCACGACAACACATCCCTGGTTTTCATTGACATTGTAGTCACAGTTGGTGCTGGTGACCCTGGATGACGTTTCGTTAGGCGAGACCTGAGTACACCCCTGAGGATAGCAAGTACTATGAACAAGGATCACGCGACGGAATAAAGGCACGGACAGGTTCAGTATGCAGAGACATTTGATTGTTTGTTTGCAAGTTGACGCCTTCAAATGTATCGATTTCTCCTCCCGTAGGCCATTGAACCGCTTGGCTGCAAAGGACGCATTCGCACGACTTTTGAGAGCAAAGCAGGTCACCTACCTCCACCAAGCAGGCCAAACCGAACACTAAATGAAAGAGTACGTATGAGAGTATGGGACTGACCTCGAAGCTCGACTCACGCCATAGGGCACATGATACATGTCGGTGACCCATAAACTACCTACGGCATAACTGTCGTTGCTGGTGATTCGGACAGAGTTTCGTTTGTCATTGTACGGAACCTAGGCACCGAGAAGGGTACAGGTGAGCGTATACGTGAGACGCGCACCAATGACCCTACATTCGTGAAATTGTCTACTCTGATGAACGCATGAGACGTGGCCTTGTCGACATAGGCAAGATTATCGGCGAATGCCGTCTGAGCCGAGACAAAGCTGCGTAGGCAGGTCAGTGTGGCGATAGCACCGAATGCCTCCAGAGTTACATTGTATCTCCGTTCGTGAGGTTGTCGTCTGCACAGGTTATCTTGAATGCTGGGCTCGAGAGAAGCAGAGACGGACGTACAATAGTTGTAGAACGTCCACGCGTCAAAGAAACTCGAACTGTAGTACTCTTTTGCCAATGAATACCGAGTGGCGGACGCATATGGCAAGGCGGCGAGAGCAGCCACGAATGGGTAAAATGGAAAGGGCATTCCAGGCCACGCTGAGACGGGATGGAAGAACAAGACGGGTACCCATCGGGGGAATGTTGACGGTGCATATATACTTTGCCGTGTAGGGCCAACTGGGTTGCCTTTCAGGAAGAAAGGCGCTCCACCGGGGCCAGACAAATGTCGTCGGTTGCTAGTATGAAACCCAAACGGATTTGATCACATCTCAGGGCTGGCGATGGAGCTGGTGGCCGCGTTGGTGACTCGTGTCCATGTTGGTTCTTGTGCTACTAGTGGAGACTAGACATGAATAAATCCAAAGAATGTGCAATACGACATATGAGGCCAGGGACCGGCGCAACGACGAAAAGAAACCACGACAAGAGGCAACTATGCTGGCTGGCTTCTTGCTAAACAATGACTCTTCACAGCTCTCCACGCTCGACCTACAACGCGCCCAAACTAGCGTCCTCGCGAACGGCAGCCGTCCTCCGTTCAACGCCATGCAAGTAGTCCAGTGCCTTGCTTGCCTTCTTCTCAAGCGCCTCCGCACTCTGGACTTCCTTTCCTCTGTCCTCCATCGCGGTCCTGAAACGCTCCCGAAGATCCCAGGACGCGTACCGCAGCACCTTGCGTGTTTCGCGGCTCACGCGCCCTGCATGCGCATACACGAACAACTCTTGTTCTGTAGCACCATCCTCGATGTTAACGAGCGACACCCGGATCCGGCGACCAATGGTCTTGGGTATCGTGCTTGGAAGTTCCAGTATCAAATATGCTGTGGCACCAACCACCACCGCGCCGATGACGGGTGCCACCCACTTCCTGGTCGACTCGTCCGCAAACAACTCGGAAATGCGTACAGCACCATCGATGAAGCCACGGATTCCGATCGCCTTGCCTCCAACCATCGTCAAAGCTCCTACGCCCACCGAAAGAATGCTAAGAGCCGTCGCATGCTTCTCCGTATCCTCTCCATCCGCCGTCCCGCTTCCAAAGTGCATCGACAGATGATGATTGAAGTCGAACACATCAAGGATAGTGGTCTCCAGCAACTCAGAACGTTGCGACAGACCTATCCCTAGATTGTAGACACCACCTGCAACAACAGCGCTGGCTGTTCGAGAATGGGGATGCCGTGCAAAACCTTGTTTGCCCGGTCGAACGCAGAACATGGCTTCTGGCATAAAAACACGACGCGATCTTTCTACGCCCTCTGGAAGGAATTGATCCCCGAGCAATCCAATCTTCTTCACACCAGCGGTGGTCGTAACACGAGCCTCGTCCTCTGCGAGCTTGACTGCGGCATCTAAGCTGGCAAGTAAAGCTTTACGGACGTCGCGAGCATAGTCCCAGATGCCAAGGAAACCGGGGAAGCGCGGAAGGCTGACAGCGACGTCAACGCCAGGTTGACCACGAGCAATACGTTCAAGGGCATCAGATAATATGGCTTTCGTCTTATTGGCGGTGCTAGATGCACCATCTTCTTCGACAGTCTCAAGAGCATCCTCCAAGCCCTCCCTTTCGCTCCTCATCTTCTCAAACACAGGTTTCGCCCTATCCAGGTCACCTTTGGCGCGATCAATGTCCATCTGGGCAACGATGGCATTTGCACCAGCAAGAAGGTCGATATCAAGCAAGAGTTTGTAGAGGTACGTTGAGACGGGGTGAAGCTTTGACTGGGTCCGCTTGGCGAGGACAAACGAACGCAGTGACGATTCCAGGTCGTCGAACGCGGGGTTGACAGTGTAGGGACGAAGCGCCGCAGCAGAGTCGACAAAGTGAACAAGGTCCTGCGCATTCTCGTGCGTGCGGGGACTGAACTCTTTGATTTGTTCTAGGACGAGCCGTTTGCACTTGTCCTTGTTCTTTATTTGCTCAAATTTGTTGACCACGATGAAGAGGTACGCTTTCTCGTTGCTTGCATTCCAAAGGAATTCCTTGGCAGACAAGGTAAAGTGGTTCTCGGCAGAGACGACAAAGACGATGACATCGATTTCTTCCTGTCGAGTGAACACCGCGGTGGTCTTGAGACTGTCCCGGTTAAGACCCGGTGCGTCTATAAGGGAGATGTCGACAACGCCATTATTGAGGAGCGACTCTGACGTCGCTCTGCTATCTGCCAAATAGACCTTGAGCCTGGGCTGATCACCCTCGTTGTCGGTCACAATGCGCTCAAGGTCGGCAAGAGGGACGCGTGAGAAGGTTGATGCGTCAGCAAAAGAGTATGGTATGCCATCCTTGAGGACATGGATCTCCTCGACGCCATTGTTTTCCGCTGCATCATGGACCTCACAAAAAGCGGTCGTGCAAGGTTGTTGATCGACGGGCATTACCTCCCGTCGGAGTAAGGCGTTGACAAAAGTGGATTTGCCAGAGTTGAGATCCCCCGTCACCAAAACCTTGGACGACGTATCCTCGACACGAAGTCGAAGTTTGTCCATGTGCTGGAGTGCTGCGGATATACGCTCATCCAGGAAATTGGCAATGGACCCTTTCTCTAGCTGAGAGACAAGAGCAGCAGGGGAAGCCGAAGAACCGTGGGGACCAAGTTTGAGATCGAGTCGAAGGATGGTGAAGTGTCCGGTTTTGTCCGAAAAGGACTCTACATCCGTTGAGTCCATCACATTATCATCGGCAAGTTCGTTGGGATGTTCCTGGTCATCGGCAATTGACGCCAGGGTTACAGCACGGGTGACGCCTTGACGGGAGGGAGTGTAGATGATGTCAGTCCGAGTGGACGGATCGTCGGCAAAGCTCAGAGAGCGACGAATGGAACGACGAGGGTCGAGATTGGAAGGTGCGAGGGGTTCCTGGAGTGTGGGATATCTAACGACCCAGTCATTCCTATTGAACTCCCGTAGGCCCGCCAGTATTTCCTTGGTTGCTCCTATTGCGCCAAGCAAGCTAAAAGGATAGTCGACGAGGTTGGAGGGGCAGGTGGACGAGAGCGAACTTGGCTCACTTTTCTTTTTGCTCGACATACACTTCTTGAACATCCTCGACCCTGAACTGCTTGCCAGAGGGAGGGAAAACGGCGTCCTTTGCGACTCGCATCAGCCAGAATCACCTGCGATTCAAAAGGGATAACTGCAGCGTCGCAGTGAAGGGTAGACTGGTGAGTTCCGCAAACGACCGACAGGACGACAGACAACACAGCCTTGGTCATCTCTTGCTTAGTCAGACAGGACATGGCTCCATCGACTGTTTTTTTTTTTTTTTTTAAAGACAGCCCGACGGATCAGCCAGACTCTCACATTTAAAAATCCGGGTGGACAATCGCGGGAGAAACGTTGTGCAAGTCAGGTGTCGTACGATGCCTGAGCGACGCTTGTTTCCGGTCTAGCGCTGCGTTTTGCCTTGCTGTACGGAGGACGTGGATGGCTGTACGATCAGCACGGGCAGCGTGTGTAACGACGTGAAGACACGTTTAGCCGTGATTTAGTGTGTGACCACCGTCGAGGTTGCGTGCGAGACGTATCACCCGATGTTCTGCGGGTGGGAGGGGCTGTTCCCATGGACAAGCATGACGCTATTCAGGGGTGAGACACTCGCTCATGGGGATGCTCGTGGCCAAACGTGTTCTCTGTTCAGAATGTCCACCATGCGTGCTGTACTGATCAAGGACGGAAAGGGACCGGTCGAGAACCTGTACATTGGTGATATGGAACGGCCGTTCCCAGAGGAAGGACAAGTGCTGGTCAAGGTAATGTGTGGGGTGAGCGCCGTGATGGATGACACTCACGGCGCCCTCAGGTCGCTGCGTTCGGGCTGAATCGCATGGATCTGATGCAACGTGAGGGCATGTATCCTCCGCCTCCGGGTGCATCTCACGTTCTTGGCGTCGAGTTCTCTGGTGTCGTGCATGAACTCGGATCGGGCGTTACGACATGGACTGTGGGCAACGAGGTGTATGGCTTGGTTGCCGGTGTACGTGGCTCGTCACTGCAATTCATTGCCACAGCGGTCTTACGGTTTCTTGGCTAGGGAGCGTACGCCGAGTATGTGGTGTGTGATCAGGGCCTGCTTATCAAGAAACCCGCACACTTGTCTTGGGTGGAGGCAGCAAGCATTCCCGAGAATTACATTACAGGTGCGCACGGCCATTCTCCGATGGACGGCGTCCACGTCGCATTGAGTAATGCGGGGGCCTGATATGCGTCTCCTGTCCAGCCTATCAAGGACTGGTCAAATATGGTGATATAAAAAAAGGCGACGACGTTCTGGTTCATGCTGGTGCCTCTGGTGTCGGTGTCGCGGCAATTCAAATCGCACGGGTGTTGGGGGCGTGAGTGTTTCAGCAGATCCTTTTGGTATGGGGTAGGGGGTTGATTGTGGCGTATTGATTATGGGTGCACAGGAAGACCGTGACGACGACGGCATCCACCAGGGACAAGCTGGATTGGCTGCTTTCTATCCCAAACGGAGCGACGCACGCGGTGAACTATACCAG
>JBBPJS010001629.1:0-10199 GCA_038088835.1 Singerocomus rubriflavus
CGCGTTGAAGTAGCTTTCGTCTTTTGTTACGTGTTGGCCGGGTAGGTCAACGAGTAGCCCTTGAAAGACTAGGCCGGGTCAAGAGTCAAGTACGAGAGGAGGAGGGCATATCGTATAGCACTCCTTCAAGGTTTCCTCTAGTTGTTGGACAGAGGTCAAGAGTCGCCGAAGTCATGGAGACGAGGCGAATGAGGGGCATGAAGAGTAAAGCATGAATTGGACAAGGGCCTAATACTAATGAAGTACAAGGGAGACGAAAGCTAAGGTATAGTGCTACGAGGGTGCATATAAGTACTCGTAAGGTGCCCTGAACCCTGGTTGAGGGCAGGCGTGAGAGTATACCCGAGTAGTGATAACCAATAGCATAAGTAGAGCTACCACGATAGTGGTAGCCAATAGCATAAAGAGATTGTGAAACTGTACCAGAGTGAAGGTAGCCAATAGCGTAAAGGGAGCTCCCATGGTTGTGGTAACCAGTGGCGTAATAGGAGCTATGGTAAGGCTATGGCAAGGTTATGACTAGGTAATGAAAGAGGAATGCTGACGAAGGAGAACCATACTGTGCATAGAGATGAAGAGCAGAAGGAGAAGCACAGCTGGGCGAAGGGTTGGGTTGAAGGAGTCAGCATTCAAGACGTGAGATTGAGACGAAGGTAGCACATTGGTGCTGCATAGTCTAGAGTAGAGCATAGTGCATGTAGAGAAAGGGAGAAAGTGTAACATTCCCTCTTTGCTATTCAGCACTCTTTCTCTTCACAACTGCTCTAGGATTCCATTGGTGATGCCAGATCACCCAATAGGTTATAGGTGATGAATATAGGTAGGATTATGTGTTTTGCTTGGTTGCTCAACACTCTTTATATATGTACAGGAAGCATGCACAGACCAAGTGATGTCATAGATAAGGTATGAAAAGAAAGCACACCTCATGTCCATCAAATGAAAAAGAAGATGACAGAGATTAAAAGAAGAGAAGAGAAGCAAGTATAAATGAAAAGAAGCTTCTTATGAGATGGAAATGAAGGATAAGGGCCTGGACCTCAACATGAGGCTTCCTGTAGGCATGACATCACTATGACATTATAGGTCTAGACTAATCATGTGGTCAGTTAGGTGACAAGTCATGTGACCTAGTCATGTGATGCTAGAAGATAAAATAAGATGAGATGGAAAAAATAGAATTGTACAAGTTCAATGTTAAGTTCATAACACTTCCCCCCTCTCAAGACTCGAATTTCAGATGAGTCAAGTTTTCATAAGGGGAGAAAAGTGAAGCAAACTTGATCTCAGTAACTCACAGAGGATGAGGAGCATTAGGCCATTTGCAATGAAATGCTGCAATAGTGTCCTGGGCATTATTCAGATGCACCACCAGTTCCCAGATATGATCTGACATATCTCAACCTTTCCAGTGAACCAAATAATAAAGCAAATCATTCAATAATTTGGAGTCCACAATGTGATCCACTTTATATTTTTCATTACCCTCTTCTGTGACATGAATGGCATCTGGACACAAAACTGGTTGAGAAGGTTGTGGTTTCTGATATAGTTTAACATGACCTATATTGACAACTGGGTGTATCTTCATATGAGAAGGCAATTCCAAACACACTGCATTCGGCATTGTCTCAAGAATCCAATAAGAACCCAGTCACCATTGTGATAATTTAGGAGAAGGAAATGGGAGCTTAAGGTGATCTGTGGATAACCAGACCTTTTCATCAACTTGAGGTGTAAAGGTAACTGGAGTGTGAGCTTTGGCAGCTATGAGCTCATGTGTCTTTTCTAACACCTGTTTGACATCCTTATGCATGACAGCACATTCACCTGCAAATTTGGGTAAATCATCTGCAAACCCAAGATGAGGAATGTAATTGCACAATATAGAGAAAGGTGTTTTTCCAGTAGCTGAAGAAATAGAGTTGTTGTAATGAAATTGGGCCATTGATATCCAGTCTGACCAGTCACTTTGTTTCTTTGCTATGAATTTGTGCAGATAGGAAATCAATTCCTGATTAATACATTTCATTTGCCCATTGGTTTGAGGATAATAAGTAGTGGATATTTTTTGTGAAATATTAAGGAGCTTGCATAAAGAGGTGGTAAAATCTGAAATAAACTGGGTTTTGTGGTTAGATATGATAGAATGAGGGAGACCATGAATACACCACATGAAGTCATGAAATAGAATAGCCAGATTCCTTGAAGAAATAGTTTTTGCATAGGGTACAAAGATGACTTCTTTGGAAAATCAATCAACAATAATGTAGACAGCATCTTTCCCCTTTACTATAGGGAATTCAGATATAAAGTTGACTGAAAGCTCTTGCCATGAACCCATTGCTATTGGTAATGGCATAGATGCTATACCTGAAACATGCTGTTTTTCTTTTGCAATAGCACAAGCTTGACACATTGATAAATAAGCTTTAACATCTTTGGTGATACTGGGCCATGTAAACATTCTGATCAACAGATGTAATGTTCATGCCTGTCCAGAATGCCCTGCCAAAGGAGAATTGTAATAGAGGGTAAAACATCTGTTTCATAATGAAGCAGGAACATAGATTTTATTGTGTGTTCAAAAATACTTGTTGTTGTTCATTGAATAGAAAAGTGGAAGGGATATCATCAGTTATCCTGGATGTAGCTTCTTGAACTTCTTCCATGAAGGGTGATGATAATTGAACATTTAAGTTAAAGACTTTTGGGGGTAATACCATGATGTTTGTGTTAATCTTTTCAGTGGCTTTTCCATAATCAGGACAACAAGACAGAGCATCTGCTCTGCCATTTTGAGCACCTGGCTTATATGTTATGGTAAAGTTGTATTCCAAAAGAATGGCATGCCATCTTGCTTGATGAGCCAAAAGATCCTGTGGTTTCTTCCAGAATTCCAGATTCTTATGATCTGTCCAGATGTTGAAATGAGGTAAATCTAATAGATAATGCCTCTTGTAAAGCCCAAATGATGGCTAGTAATTTTTTGTCATAAATAGGATAGTTGCATTCTTCTTTTGAAAATGAATGGGAGTAGAATGTGCAAGGTCTCCAGAGACCATCTTCACATTGCTGTGAAAGTATAGCACCAGTGGTTAAGTCCAAAGCATTGGCTTCAATATGTATAGAATGAGAGGTATTGGGGAAAATCAATAGTGGGGCAGAAGTAAAATGTTATTTTAGCATATTAAATGCCTGTTGTTGTGCTTCTTCCCATTTAAACTCTTGGTCTTTCTTTGTAAGTGAGGTAAGAGGTTTTGAAATTTCTGCAAAACTATCAATAAATCAACAATAGTAATTGCAAAGCCCCAAAAAGAATTGGTTGTCTTTAAGTCTTCATGGAGTTGGCCAATCTAGAATAGCTTGCACTTTATTCTGTTGCATTTCTACTTCCTCTTTTGATACTATCATTCCCAAAAAATCTACTTTCAGTTGTGAGAAATGACATTTAGACAATTTGGCATATAGATTGTTATCTCTAAGCCTTTATAAGACCTCATGGACAATGGCTTCATGTTGTTTTTTGGTTTTGTTCTTGGTAAATATGTTGACATTATCCAAGTATATGAGTACACAAATCCATATATCGCCATATATATCATTTATCATTTGCTGGAATGTGGCTGGTGAATTAGTCATGCCAAAGTATATGACCAAGAGTTCATAGGATCCTTTTGGTATGATAAAGGCTCCTTTCCATTCATCTCCTTCTTTTATATGAACATTGTTATATTCTCAACATAGGTCTAGAATAGTGAACATGTCTGCTCCTTTTAGATGATCAATTAAGGTGGAGATGAGGGGTAAGGAATAGGCATTCTTGACAGTTCCTTCATTGAGGTACCTGTAATCCATAACCATTCTTTTCTTTCCATCTTTTTTTGGTATAAAAAAGACAGAAGCTATTTGTGGTGACTTGAAAGATCTAATATACTCTTTCTTCAGTTCTTTTTGTAAGAAGGTTCTAACTTCTTCTTGTTCACTTTCAGATAAGGGTATAACTCTTCCTTTCTTGGAAATAAAATCAGGTTTGAGTTCTATGTCATAATCCCAAGGTTTTCATTCTGGCATATGATTGGATTTGGATTTGGAGAAGACATTGAGGAAATCATGATAGGCAGCTGGTACTGCTTTCTTTAACTCAAATTCTTTTTCTTTGGTAATGGTATGAAGAGAGATGGTTATTATTTGGTATTGCTGACAATAAGGCATATAGTAAGGGAAAGAGATAGTCTTGTTAACCCAATCAATATTTGGGTTGTATCTTAACAACCAATTATATCTCACAATAAGTTGATGCATTTCTAGAGTAGACACTAATGCATCCAACATCTCTGTGTGTTCTTGTAATGTTATGGCAACAGTGACATAGTATTATAAAATTCCTTTGAGGTTGACCAATTCATCAGCATTAATGGCTTCTAAAGGGCAGGCTAGAGGTTTCTTGTTGAGTTGGTATTGGTCTACCACTTGAGAATCAATGAAAGTGTTACAGGTGCCAGAGTTTAAAAGAGCCTTGAGGGCCACTAGCTGATCCTGTTCTTGATATATAAAGTTAATGTTGCATGGTATGTTAAACTCTCCATGATGAGCAAGGGTTTTGCTATTTTCTATAGGGGGTTTATAATTTAATGAACCAATATGAACTGACCTTATAAAGGAATTAAGCACACTATTTTTCTTTTCCAGTGCCACACTCATTGGAGATGCCTTTACAGAAATTCCAAAAGCACATTTGATTGCATTGTTCAATTTAGAACTATCAAAGTCTGAAGATACATTAGTTGTAACTGAATCTGGTAAATGAATTGTCCATCAACCAAAGTTACCCCTATTTACTTTGATTTAAGCTAGTTTAAAGAAACATTTTCGGCTTACTTGGCTTTCATTTCTGCACCTATCTTATCTTGCCAATAAGCTTCTGCTTCTTCAGTGGTATATTGTGCTCATGATGCCATAATTTGAGAAGAGGAGATTGCTTGAGTGGCCATTGTGGTAGAATCCTGCATGTTATATAGCTAGGCAGCATGCCACCCATTTGCATCTGGCTGTGCTGAAAACTCTGTACCAACCATATAGTTTTGAATATTGTCTTGTGGGGGAATATATTCTTCCCATTGATTGTATGTTCCTTGTTGTCAGACAGGGAATCTTCATGGTAGCTTGCACTCTCTAGCAATGTGCCCAAGACCATTGCAATTATAACACTGCACATTTAGGTTCATTGGGTTTTTCAAGGAGAATCTCTGTGGGTCTCTGTTGGTGATAGGATGAGTTTGTTGTGCCCCAATGTCCATAGAGGCTCCCCTTCCTGTTGTGAAACCAAAGAGTTACACTATGCTGCCAAACAACCCAACCAATCCAATGGATGACCAAAGATCTTGGTATGGGGCTAAACCATAAAAGTTGAATAAAGGGAAGGAACTAGAATAGTTGAAGGTCTGTGGGAATAAGAAAAGGACTGCACATTGAGGGATTTTCTATATTGTGAATTTCAGGACTACTCTTGCAAGTCCTTGACAACCATGGTACTTTTACAACCAGGTTCTGTCTTCCTTCTAATATCTAATATCTAATGTAGAAGGCATAATTGTGTTTGTACCATGGGGCAAGGATTCAGGTACTCAGATAATCGCATGACTGTTAACCAGGTTGTCATCCTTGAGAACAAAGATAGTGTCACCATAGATATGTGGGTATGTTCATATAACCCCAATATATGTCCTAATGGAGATGTGATATCATCTGTGGCTTAAGTTAACATATCTGTGAACTGAATATGATAAAACCAACACAGCAATGATGGCTTCTCATGGTCACAGGTATAACATTAGTAGTCAGAATGATGAGAGACTATATCATGTGATCTATAATATATTTCTGGTTTGTTATATCTTCCAAAGAATATCTTTCATTTTTCTTGATACTGGGTTCTGTACATTGATGGGGAACAAGCTTGCTTGTAGGCCAGTATGTTGGTGATTTGGTGATATGAGGTTCTGATACAATGGTATGATGAGAGGGAGGAATAAAGGTTAGCTTTATTTTCAGACAGCCTCACTCCTAGGCACTCAATGAAGAGTGGGTAGGCGAATAGCATCCTTTACTTGAAACTTTACTAGGCCATCTTGGTAGGCAGGGTAGGAGAGGTACAAACAAGTGGATTAGGCTGGGAGAACAGCTCTTGTCATAACCTCTCTATTTATATATTACAGGAATGTGCACAGACCAAGCTATGACTAGGGTTTTAGGGTATGCAGGATTAATGCTATAGATACTTAGGGTAAAGGGTAATGTCCATGAGTAAAAGGTTAGGCAGCCTCATGTATCAGAATGGAAGAAATGAATATAAGGTGTAGGGTTTAATGTAGAGTGGAAGATCGATCACAAAATGTGAAAGATCTGGGAGGGGGATTATGGCAGAGATCCATCTAGGATCTTGCAGGGTTCATGATCAAGATACAATCTTGATTGAGGATTGTACTGATTGGAGGGTAAGGGCAGAAATGAGGAAGGTAAGGTGATTGGGAATGGAAGATTGATTGGTGAGGTCATGATGATATAAAGGGAGAGGAAGTGATGATGTGAAGATGTGACAGGGTGAATGTGTGAAGGTGTGAAGGAACAGATAAGATCACATGATCAGGGAAAGGGAAAATCATGGCACTCATGTGTGCAAGCACATAGTCATAGTGCAGAGTCATAATGTATCATACACAAATTTGTAACACTTCCTAATTGAGTACTGACAGCAGTAAACTTTGGGTTAGCTACAGGAGGACATGCAGCTGGATTATACAAACAAGGGATAAATGAAGGTCGAATATTAGGAGAGAAAGGAGGTCTTTGGGTGATCTGAGGGGAACAGAAAGACACAAAGCTTCCACACTCTTCTTTTTCTTTTTTGAAGGCCAATTCTACTTTTTTGACAAGTTTTTTAAAATTGTCATAAGAGGCATCAGAATCTTGCAGGTTGACTTGATGGTAGATGGGTTAATCCACCAATCATTTTAAGAGTGTGAGAGCATGGTCATCAGAAATCTCTGCTTTTTTGGCCAGGAGTTTGAAATGGCTAAGCCATTCAAAGGTGTTTCATCCCCCTTATGTAAGCCATTTCAACTTAGAAAGTTGCTCATGTGCCAAAATGTTGATCTGGAAGTACCAGCTGAACTCTTTTTTTAGCCCTTTCATTGTTGGCCATGCTAGATCACTATATTCTATTCCTAGAATAGGCCTTCCATCTTTGTCAAGATGTGGCTTCTTTTCTAAAGTCTCATACTCTTCTAGTTTGAGTTTTGTAAAAAGTTATGCTTTAGTCCCTTCTAAATAAGATAGCACTGCTATGACTTAGAGCTTGTCACTATTCCAAGTCTGCATGCTTTGCCACAGATCTATTTTCATCATTCACAATTTATAGGTATCACATTTTCCATTCCAGTTTCCTGGGTCAGTGATTTTCTTAGTCATGTCTTTTATCATGCTACTGTTGTTCATTTGGGCTGTGATAGCCATGAGCTGTGTGAGAATATCTACAAGCTGTTGTTCTGCAGACATGGCAGAAGGTGGTATAGAGTCTTGATAGATTGATTGTTCTAATTCTTGTGCCAGTGATGTAGGAGAGTCTGATCCTTCTGGAGCATATCCTTCGAAGTCTTGGAAATGAGAAAAGGAAGACATATTGATTGCTTAATAAGATTGCCTAGACCTATCTTTCAAGATCTACTTGATCTGTGGTATGTTACAACTACTGAGCTGATATGATTTATGAGATGGGAAACATTTTTTAGCCTTTAATGTTTCAATACAGTGTCTGAGTTTGTCCTTCTTCTCTTGTAAGGCCTTAACTACAGATAGCTGAATCTCTAGATCAATCACCATATCAGTAAGTCAGGCTTGTTCTTGTTCTACAAAAAATATAAAGGCTGCTTGCCTAAAATGTGTTTCTTGTGCCCAATAAATCCACTTGTGGTGGTTGGTGGGCTCTTCTAATCTAAGACATTGGATCTGGGCCTTATCTACTGGGTGCAGATCTTCTTCATTTCCAAGATAGTCTTCAATCTCAGATGTGGCACAACACAGATATTGGAGTGGGGGAGGTGATGGTAAGTGATGGTCTAGAAGGTCTGGGTACCTTTTTAGAAGTTCCCAACCTGTTTGTTGAGCAGGGTGGTCATTCGGATCAGCACTGAATGCTGAATTGTTGTAAAATGGCAATAGTGGGTGAGGAGTTGGAGTACATTGTCTGAGGTTAGGGTCTTGGAACCACAAAGGTGAGGTATGGTTTTCCACTGGTTTGGTAAAGACCAGGCAAGGTGAGTAGCCTAATTCAAGTGATATGAAATGGAGCAATACTGTTGCAGAACCTAAAAAGTTACATCTACACTATCAAACAATCCAACCAACTCAGCAGACGACCAGAGATCTCAGGACAGAGCTAAACCATAAATGTCAGATAGAAGGAATAATGCTAGAACAGCAGGAGTCTTCAGAAATAAGGAAAGGATAGCACATTGGAGGAATCTTCTAATCAGGAACTCCAGAACTACTCTTGCAAGTCCTTGATAACCAACAAACTATTGCATCATGATTCTGTCTTCCTTCTAATACCTAATACCTAACATAGAAGGCATAATTGTGTTCATACCATGAGGCAAGGATTTGGGTACTCAAATAATTGCATGACTGTTGACCAGGTTGTCATCCTTGAGAACAAAGATGGTGTCACCATAGATACATGGGTATGTGCTGTAGCCCCAATGTATGTTCCAACAAGAGATGTGATGCTACTTATGGCTTAAGTTACTGGTACTTATAAAGGATCATTAATATGATAAGGATCAATTGGCAACATAGCCTGTTATGATCTGCAGATATAACATCTGCTAGACTGGTTCAATAAAGTCTGATGTTACATGGGTTTGATCATTTATAGGTTTGGTTTTTGATACAAAGAATGTCTTCCATACTTTCATAGGTTCTGGGTTCTAAACTAGATACAGTATGAGTTTGCTAGCTGGCCTGACATTGGCAGTTTGATGTTGCTAGGACAATACAATGGAATGATAGAGGGAAGAGGAGGAGGAGTGGCTTTATCTCCAGATGTCTCACTCCTAGGGACTCAATGAAGAGCTGGTAGGTGAATAACATCCCTTACTTGCACTCATCACTAGGCCACCTTACTAGGCAGGATAGAAGAGGAGGTAACAAGTGGATTAGGCTGGGGGAACAGCCTATATTCAGAACCCCTTATATATATTACAGGATAGTGCATGGACCAAGCAGTACACTAGGGTCTAGGATATACATGATTAATGCTATAGACTAGTAAAATAGAAGAGAAGAGTCCATGAGGTAAACATTAGGCATCTCATCAAGAAATGGAAGAAGTGGAGATGAAGATGCAGAAAGTAGAGTAGAGGGGAAGATCAATCACAAGATGTGACTGATCAGAAAGGAGATTGTGGCAGAGATCCATCTAGGATCTTGCAGGGTTTATGATTGAGATGCAATCTCAATAGTGATCATACCAATCAGAGAGTAAGGGCAGAGATTAAGAAGAGAAGGTGATCGAAAATGAAAGATGATCAGGATGATTTATGAAAGAAGTAAAGAGGTGAAGAGATATAATACATATGAAGAATCAGGAGCATGAATGATGTGAAGGGATGGTGTGGTCACATAATCAGGAAAAAGAAGTTATGGCACTCATGCATGCAAGAAAGCAGTCATAGTGCAGAATCATACATGTTCATACACAAATTCATAACAAATACTAATGGCAATTTCTTGAGTGGTCTTGAGGCTAGGATGTTTTGATGGGGTGATGATAAAGGATAAGGAGGAGAGTAACCCTTTATGACCTCACATCCTAGAAAGGATGAGTAATCAAGTGAATTAGGCTGAGGGACAACAGCCAAAGACAGTTCCTTTATATATGTACAGGAAGCATGCATGGACCAAGTGATGTTATAAATAAGATGTGAAAAGAAAGCACACCTCATGTCCATCAAATGAAAGAGAAGACAACAGAGATTAAAAGAAGAGAAGAGAAGCAAGCATAAATAAAAAGAAGCTTTTTATAAGATGAAAATAAAAGATAAGGGCCTAGACCTCAATATGAGGCTTCCTGCAGGCATGACATCACTATGACATCATAGGTCTAAACTGATCATGTGGTCAGTCAGGTGACAAGTCAC
>JBBPJS010001630.1:0-10198 GCA_038088835.1 Singerocomus rubriflavus
GGTCTCTATTTCCTGATTGACCCGTTCGGTTTGACTGTCAGTTTGCGGATGATACGCTGTAGAGAGTGCTAGGTCATATTTGAGGAGTTTTCCAAGGGCTCGTGCGAAGTTGGAGGCGAACTGTGGGCCTCAATCCAATATAATTTTGTCATAGAGCCCGAAGCACTTGTAGATAGAGTTGAAAAAGAGTGTGGCGATGTTGGCTGCAGTGGCAGTTTTCTTAGTGGGGCAGAGAATTACCCCCTTCATAAGGCCATGGTTGACCATGACCATGAGAGCGTCAAAGCCCTGTGCACTGGGAAGATCAGTGATGAGGTCAATGCTGATCTGCTGGAAGGGGCAGGTGCATTGCGAGGTGATGGGTTGCAAGGGGGGTGTCGTGGGGTGTGTGTTGGCCTTGTTGGCCTGGCAGGAAATGCAGTTGCAAACGTAGTTGCGGGCTGTGATGGCCATTCTGGGCCACCAGTAGTGTTGGGCGAGGAGCACCAGGGTCTTTTGGAGGCCGGAGTGGCCAGCAGATTCGTGGTCGTGGCAGTGCTATAGGATAGTCGAGTGGACATCTGGCGGGACATAGAGACGGCGTTGGTATGAAAGGAGGCCATCGTGTTGTTGGAAGCACCTCAGATGGGGGCAAAGGTGGAGGGGTGTTGAGGGGTTGAGGTGATTAAGAAGATCTGCTGCAAACAGATCCATTACTGTTTGTTCCCGGATGCAAGAGGTGAGGTCAGTGTCTACAAGGTTAACGAACAAGGAGGGAGGAAGAAGAGTGATTTGCTCGTTGTCGGTGTTGGTAGTGCAGTGATCCAGTCATTGTGACAGTGTGTCAGGGGCAGTTAGTGTGGAACCGGGGGTGTGTTGCAGGTGGAAGTCGAAATCGGTGAGGTCTAAAAGCCATCTGGCCTGTCATCGATTGAGTTTCTGGGCTTCCCGGAAGTATGTAAGATTTTTATGGTCGGTGAGCACAGTGGTGGTGTGCCCTGTACCCTGCAGGTAGTGTCGCCATGTTTTCAGAGCCCTAATGATGGTGAGTAATTTCTGGTCATAGATGTTGTAGTTCCATTCTGCTGGTGAGAACGCCTGAAAGATAAAGGAGCATGGGTGGAGTTGGCTGTCGTTCCCTTGTTGGGACAAGACACTGCCTGTGGCATGGAGAGATGCGTCTGTGGAGATGATGAATGGTTTTGAGATGTCAGGGAAGGTGAGTACCGGTTTGGCAAGAAATAGCTCCTTGAGAGTATTGAAGGTTTTGGCGCAGGTTTCTGTCCACTCCCAGGGTTGGGTTTTCTTTGTCAGATTCACCAGTGGTCTGACAATAGTGGAGTAGTTGGGGATGAACCTGCGGTAGAAGTTAGTGAACCTCAGGAATGACTTCACTTCCTTTATGGATTGAGGTTGAGGCCATTTGGTGATACTGTTGAGTTTAACTGGGTCCATTGTGATTTGTTCAGGTTTGACGACCATGCCGAGATAGTTGACTTCAGGCTTGTTGAAGTCGCACTTTTCTAGCTTGAGCCGGAGGTTGAGTTGTCGCATCCGTTCTAGGACATGACAAGTCTGTTCGTTGTGGGTTTCCTGGTCAGGGGAGAAGATAAGTAGGTTGTCCATGTAGATTACCAGCCATCCTTCTGCTATGAGATCTGCGAAGGATTCGTTCATGAAACGCTGGAAGGTGGCCAGGGAGTTGGAGAGACCGAAGAACATGATGATAGGTTCGTAGAGGCCCTTATGGGTGATGAAGGCGGCTTTTCACTGGTGGCCTTCCTTGATTCAGACATTGTTGTATCCTCAACGAACGTCGAACTTGGTGAACATCTTGGCGTCTTTTAACTTGTCCATAAGGTCAGAGATAAGAGGTAGAGAGTATGCATCTCGAACGGTATGTTCGTTGACGTATCGGTAGTCCTGACACGGTCGTAGCTTGCCATCCTTCTTTTTGACAAAGAAGAATGGTGAGGCTTGGGGAGACTTGGATGGTCATATCTTGCTGGCTTTTAGGTTTTCGTTGATGAATCCCTCCATCATGATTCTTTCCTCGGGGTTCAGAGGATAGATCTTGCTAATACTAGGTTTGAATGTGTTGTGGAGATGGATTTCATGATTGTATGACCATGAGGGGGGAAGTTGGTTGCCAGTAGGCTCAGCGAAAATGTCCGTGAACGCGCTATACCAGTCAGAGAGGGTAACCTTTGGTTTGTTCTGGAGGGCTTCAATGGTGAGGTTGGTCGACATTGTGGCCCTGATGAACCGCTGTCCTACCTTCTTTATTCGGTTGAGAGTTTGGACATTGCGGGTGACGTGTTCCTCTGATTGACGACGGTTGAGATATTTAAAGAAGTGGGGGGTTTCTTCGCATGTTATGCGGATTTCTCTGGTTGGGAAGGGCTTAGCGGGGGTATGAGAATGAAGGCAGGCATAATTCCAAGATTGGTTTGTGGACCATTTGATTTCGACCACCTTTGTGGCCCAGTTGATTTGGGGGTTGATTTTGTGCAGCCAAGGTGCGTCAAGGATGAGGTTGTTGGATCCACAGTGGATCACCACGAAGTGGATTTTGTGCATGATGTCGCCAATGGTGAGGTATAAGTCTGCGCTGTACTTGGCAGTCCCTTGTTTGTTTGGAGAGGAGTCTACGTTGGCAATTCAGATAGGTTTGTCAAGTCGGGTTAGGGGGATGTTGTTTCATTTGGCAAAATGCCAGTTGAGGCAGTTAATTTCTGCTCCGCTGTCAACAAGGGTAGTAGCAGTGACGCTTTGTTTCATGGATACAAGTAGGTTGACCAAAAGGAACAATGAGTGCCTATTGATTTCCTCTACTTTAGCGTACATGGGGGGCAGAGGGGGAGAGCTACACGTCTTAAGCGATCCCCTCTTTAAAAACCCTGAGTTCTACCAATGGTGGCTGTCCCCTCATCTTCATCTGCTAAGTCAATGAGTTCCTCAACATGGGGTGTGTGCGAGGCAATCCCTCGAGTCTTCTTCGTCATTGAAGAGGAGGAAGCAGTCTTGTTCTTGAAGTTGGGGCAGGCATCTGTTCGGTGGCCAGGTTGTCGGCAGCGGAAACATAGTTTGAGGTCCCAACACCTCTTGCATTCTTCAGGCGTGAGTTTGTTGATGTGGACAGCGTCTACATCCATAGCGTTTGGGTCTCTGATGGGAGGGGTGTGAGTCGTGTGAAATGGTTGGAACTGATGTGGTCTGAAAGATTGTTGAGCGACATGGTTGGCTCACTCCTGTTGGGAGATGAACGCAGTGGCACGCATCATCCATTCTTCGACAGTTGTAGGAACTTTCTCCATGCCGTAAATGCGGCGCATGATGGAGATGGGGATGGTGGCGGCATAGTAGCTAATGAGAACTTGGTTCTCTGTGATTTCAGCTTCTGATTTCTTGGCCGCGAATTGGGCGTTATATTCCTGGATTGATGGTTCGTATTTCCTCTTCTTGTTGAGGGTCATGTGGGTGGTGGTGAGCCAGGAGATGGTGTTGGCCACAACTTGATGATTCTGGTAAGTTTTGCAGAATGCCTTGAGGAAGTTCTGGTAGGTGCCCATGTTGATGGCACCGGTGATGGAGTCGTAGGCCTTAAGGCGGAAATTCTGAGCCCATGTAGCAGCGGAGCCCTTGGTCATGAAGGAGAGGGCGAAGGCAATTTTTTTCGCAGAGGTGTTGTATACTTCCTCATTGACGGCGAGGTAGAACATGACCATATTAAGCCACGGCAGAGCTTTCCTGTAGTCTTCATCAAAGTGTTCGGGGGTGCCGAGATGGAGTTCAATGGGTTTGATGGTGCTAGACATGGCTGGCATAGAGGTGTTAACAGGGGAGAATGTGAGATGTCGGTGGGCCAGAAGTGGAGATGGCAGTGTGGGTACATGAGGGATGGATGTCTGGGCCAATAGAGCGTGGCTAAGGGCTGTGGCTAGCTAGTCAGCAGTGGGGTTCGAGGAGATGATACCTGAGTCGGAGTCTGTGTCTGAGTGGGAGTCTTCGTCGTTATCAGAAGGAGACTGGGCTAGGGCTTGGTTGGTTCATGGAGACCACCAAGAGTTGACAGTGGGTCAAGGGGGTCGGGGTTGTTGCGATGTGGTGTCGTCAGGGGCGAACTAGCTGAGACTAGTCATGTAGGAGTAGCTTTCATCTTTTGTTATGCATTGGCTGGGTAGGTCAACATGTAGCCCTTGAAAGACTAGGCTGGGTCAGAGGTCAAGTACGAAGGAGAGGAGGGCATATTGTGTAGCACTCCTTCAAGGATTCCCTAACCAATGAGGTCAAGGTCGAGGGTTGCTGAGTTGTAACGACGAGGCACACAAGGTCAAAGAGTAAGGGTGTGAATTGGACAAGGGCCTAGTACTAATGAAGTACAAGAGAGACGAAAGCTAAGGTATCATACTACGAGGGCGCGTATAAGTACTCATATGGTGCCCTGAACCCTGGTTAAGGGCAGGTGTGAGAGTATGCCCAAGTAATGGTAACCAATAGCATAAGTAGAGCTACCGCAGTGACGGTAGCCAATAGCATAAAGAGATCGTGAGAGAATACCAAGGTAAAGGTAGCCAATAGCGTAATGAGAGCTCCCAAGGCTATGGTAGCCAATGGTGTAATGGGAGCGATGGTAAGGCTATGGCAAGATTATGACAAGGCAATGAAAGGGGAATGCTGACGAAGGGTGACCCTGTGGTGTGTGGAAGTGAAGAGCAGAATGGGAAACACCATAGGGCAAGGGTTGCACGAATGAGTCAGCATTCGAGAGCAATAGTGAGACAAGAGTGACACATTGGTGTCGCATAGTCTAGAGTAACGCATAGTGCATGTAGTGAAGAGAGAAAAAGTGTAACAATACCCACATCCTCAAGGTTTCCATGCCTTTCTCATATCTGCCCTTTCCATTTGATCAGTATAATCTCTTATTGAGATATCAATCTCGATCATGACCCTGCAGAATCTTGATAATCTCTGCCATGATCACTCTTCCTGATCTTTCACATCTTGTGATTGATCTTTCATTCTATAGTATGCACTATATTCATCTTAGCTCTTCTATTTCTTCCTAGATGAATACCTAACCTTTACAATATGAACTCTTACCTTATACCTTATTTACAAATAGCAGTAATACTGTATATCCTAGACCACAGGTCACAGCTTGGTCTGTGCACCTTCCTGTACCATATATAAGGGGTTGTGCAAGAGCTGGTGTCCCCCTAGCCAAATCCACTTGTTCACCTCTCTCACTCTGCCTGCAAAGGTGGCCTGATAATGTTTAAGCTATAACAAGTAAAAAAGTAGCTATTCACCTACCCAATCTTTGAACTGCCTAGGAGTGAGGCATTGCTTGAATATGATCTCATCCTTTACCCTCTTCTCCATTTATAACTATGTGGTCATGCTAGCTCAAGACTCAGTCAAGATGGAATCCAGTCAAGACATCTTAGAAGACATTCTTTGTGAAGATCTCACCTCTCTTTATGAAGGCACTACTTGATGGAAAACCCTACATGATGCAAGGCATTATCGCAATGACCTACAGATATTATACCAGCAGGCTATAGAAGCATACATTGCTGCTAGCCCTTATTATATTAACAAGATAGTATTTATAGTTGTTCCCTCTTGTCTGCGGGCTTGAGGAAGACCTTGATGGGATGCTGTGTGAAATGCCCTGAGGTGGGATGGCACTCCTGATCAGCTTTCAAGGTTGGCAACCTGGAGATAGCCATGCAATTACCCAAAAGCTGGAATCCTCACCCCAAGGCTTGTTCACAATTATGCTACATTCTTAGGTTGTAGTATTAGAAGAAAGCATGCATGGTGCAATAGTCTATGCAATACTAGTGATGCAATAGTTCACCAAGGAGTATGAAGATCATCCTCTCCTTATCTCAATTCCCTTTCTGCTGTTCTAGCATTCTCTACTCTGGATGTTCTTTAGGATTCAGTTAATGATGCCAGATTGCCTGACAGGTTATGGTGATGGAAAATAGGCAGGGTTGTATAAGTGTTTCTCTGATTGCTCAATAGATTACATCTCAATCATGACTCTGCAGAACCCTTAATGGGATCTCTGCCATGATCTTCCTTCTAATCACTCACATCTTGTGATGATCTTCCATTTATATTACTTTCTGCAGTTGTTCTCATTTCTGATCTTCTCTAACAGCTGCCTAACCTTTTTCTCATGGACTAGACTTTTATATCTTATCATTCAATAGCACTAATGTTGTATACCCTAGATCACAGGTCACAGCTTGGTTTGTGCAACTTCATATACCATATATAAGGGGTTGTGCAAGGGCTGGTGTCCCTCTAATCAAATCCACTTGTTCACCTCTTCTACTCTGCCTGCAAAGGTGATCTAGTGATGTTTAAGCTATAGCAAGTAACAAGGTAGCTATTTGCCCACCTGGTCCTTAGACTGCCTGTGTCACATCCATCCTTTGACCCCTATTGCCCCTCCTCCATCCAACTCCATCCAACTCTGTTGATCCTTGCATCTTCTACAACTTCTATTCCTTGGAGTTCCTACTCTGGAGTTTATTCCTCCATCACAACCAGTCTAGACCACACTGAACCTATTTGCCTTTGATCATTGCTGTGTACATTATGTTCTGTCACAGTCATTCTCTCATTATTCATTCTGTCACTCTTTGATGTCTCCATATGTTTCTTGATATTACCATATGGTCACTTGACATTTCCACATGCTTACTTGTTTCACCTTGTACTTTGTACTATACTTCACTTGTACTTAAGAGCTGCACTCCCTGTATGTCTCCTTAGTACAAATATCAACTAAGTCATTCCTCCTATCATTGTTCAACTATCTCGCCCAACTCTTACTCCTTCTACACTATCTCTGCTTCAGACCTCCACCTCTACCTCCTATGAAATACAAGGACACGGTCCTATATAAGGGTGTGACATATAAGTCCTGTGCCAATGTTCTCACTAAGTCTCCTCTACTCCATTCCCCCACTTGGACTTCCAGTCCACTCTTATCATGAATTCCTTTGCTTCCCCCTCAGATCTCCACAACTCCAGTCAGACTTTGACATGGAGGACACAGACTTGATAGTATATTCATACTCACAGTTGTATAGGACTTTATCTTTCCACTAATGACTTCAAGAATGTTTACATATTGATGCGAAAGTGCACTGCATAGTGCTTTCAGCAGCTCTTGCACCATTCCTGGTGAGTTTACTAGCCTGTCTGCCAGGCCTAGTGACTTCATCTCCAATTACCTCACCAATTGAAGCTTGCTGTCTCCTTTGACACCACTTCCAGAAGATTCAGAGTCTCCTCTGGAACCCTGCTTTAGGGAACTATCAGTTGACGATAATGACATAGGACTTGGTGGGCCTGGTAGGCTGATATGATATGGAAACTATACTGATACTAAGATCCCTTGAGTGGTCTCTTGACTTGGTTATGAGGAGCCGATGGAACGATAGAGTAGTAGGAAAAGGATAATCCTTAGGACTCACTTCCCACTAGAGGACAAGTATCCAAATGGATTAGGCTGAGAGATGACAGCCAAAGACAATCCCTTTATATACTACAAGGGTTTGTGCACAGACCAAGTGATGTCATAGATAAGGTGTGAAAAGAAAGCACACCTTATGTCCATCAAATGGAAGAGAAGTAAATGGAAATAAAAAGAAGTCTCTCATGAGACAGAAATGAAAGATAAGGGCCTGGACCTCAACATGAGGCTACCTGCAGGCATAACATCATTGGTCTAGACCAATCATGTGATGCTGAAAGATAAGATAAGATAAAAGAAAAGAGAAAATCATACAAGTTTAGGATGAAGTTCGTAACACAGGCCTCTACCTCCTGGGCCAGGAGATGATGGCAGAGATAGTGACCCTTTCTCAAACTCCTCTGACTCCAAAGATGACAAAAATTCTTGGGGTCAATGTCAGGAGGACACCTCCAAACCAGCCAATGATGTTTCACTGGCTTTTAAGCCATTTTCACAACTTGCTGATTCTATTCATGAACTGACCAAACAGGTCTTATGATGCAAGAGTTCCAACCCTCTAAAGATCAAAGTCCACGAACCTAATTCATTCAATGGGACTGATTCAAAGAAACTTTGTTTGTTCATAGTTCAGTGTGAACTGAACTTCCAAGCAAACCTGAAGTCCTTCAAGAAGGACCAGTCTAAGATAACCTTCGCACAGTTGTATCTCAAGAGCATTGCTTTAGAGTACTTTGAGCCAGATTTGCTTAAAGACAAATCTTCACAGTTTTGTCCTCTATGGATGACGAACTGGAAAACTTTCCTCTTCAAGCTGCAGTCTAACTTTGATCCTCATGACCCCATTGCAGATGCAGAAGCTTGACTTGAGCAACTGCAGATGCAAGACTCACAACAAATTTCCAGGTATATTGTCAAGTGGAACCACCTTGCAACCCAAGTCTGTAAATGGGGCCCTGGTGCTCTGTGTCAGAGTTTCTACAATGGACTTCTGGACTGCATAAAGGATGAGCTGTCATGGTAGGGTAAGCCTAACAACATTTATGATCTTCAGACCCTCACCTAGCAAATCGACCGTCGACACTAGGAATGTAAGGAAGAGATCAACCATGCTAACAAGGCCTCTGGTTCCTACTTCAGTCAGCAGAACAACTTCAAGTTATCAACCAACAACTCCAACTTCAACTCCACTTCTTTATTGAAGCCTAAGGATGATAAGTTCAAGAGTAACTCTAACTTCGCCTCCACTAAAAGTTCTTTGAACTCCTCTGGGAGTAAGAACATGGACAGTAAGGGTAGTACCACTAACCCTTCCATTTTGTCAAAGCTTGGCAAAGATGGCAAACTCCTCCCTAAAAAGCATTAGCACTGGCTGAAATTCAACTTATGTTTTTTCTGTGGAAACACTAGGCATTCTGCCAAAGATTGTCCTAAGTCAACCTTTAGAGCTGTGAAGACACAGGCTGCTACTGCTAACCCAGCAGAGTCCTCCTTCAGCTCTGCCTTCTTCAAGGTGAAAAAATAGAGCATGACTCCTCTAACTCCACACAGACTGGGAGTCACGTTAAACCCAACTGTGCTCTAATGGAGTTACGTCTCAATACATCTGCTTTTTGCAATCTGAACTCTCTTTGCCCACTTGTTTCTATTCCTCAGCTTTTGTTGTCCTCTGTACCTACACTCATAGACTCTAATTCTACTCACTGTTTTATTGATTCATTCTTTGTCAAAAGGCATGGCATTCCTATGAACTCTGTTCCTCCTATTTCTCTGTGTCTCTTTGATGGGACATCCACTTCTGTTATCTTCTCCACTGTAGATCTTTCCTTTCTCCTACCCTCTGGTGATTCTACCTTTGAGACATTTTTTGTCATCTTTTTGAACTCTTTATGTTTGTTGGTTTTAGGACATAGCTGGCTCACCCACTATAATCCATCGATTGACTGGGTTATAAGCAGCATCTCATTCATGACTCCTACAGAAGAAGTGCCAAGCCTGATATCACCCTCTATGCCTCCAGGACCTCCACCTTAGGAGTACCCACCTCTAGAATCACCTATGGTTCCTGGACTTACCTGCCCTTCAGTCTCCTTTATTAATGCCACTGCATTTGTGTGTGCATGCAAGATGGATGGCTTAGTCCAATTTGCCATTCATCTCCAGCATCCCAATTAGATTGAAGCTCACTCCATCTCCATCTCCAATGCTTCTAAAGAAGTGGATCTCTTCAGAGTTTCTCTGGAGTACCATGACTTCATGAACATCTTCAGTAAGAAGAAGGTGAATACTCTTCCCCCTTACCATCCATTTGACCTCAAGATTGATTTGAAGGAGGGCACTGAACCTTCTATAGGAAAGCTATACTCACTCTCTCCAACAGAAACTCAGGTCCTACGTGAATCCATTGATGAGCACCTTAACATTGGGTTCATTCAAGCTTCTAGCTCTTCCCACACTGCTTCAATGCTTTTCATTAAAAAGAAGGACAGATCCCTCCACCTCTGCATTGACTTTCAAGGCCTTAATGCCATCACCAAGAAAGATTGTTACCCTCTATCACACACTACTGACCTCCTAGATGCCCTGAGCAGAGCTAAGATCTACACAAAGCTTGATCTCTGGCATGCATACCACTTGGTCCACATTGCTGCAGGGAATGAGTGGAAGACTATGTTTCAGACTCACTATGGGTCATTTGAATGGTTGGTTATGCCA
>JBBPJS010001631.1:0-10198 GCA_038088835.1 Singerocomus rubriflavus
AGGAAGAGGGATCGAGATCGGAATGGAAGATGTGATCGGTGTGAGTTCGTGAAAGGGGTGAAGAGAGAGATCCGAGATGTGATACACGTGAAGGTGTGAGGGCGTGACGATGTGAAGGGAACGAGGAAGTCACGTGATCAGGGATGAGTCATAAGAAGTACTCGTGCAATGCAAGCATGCAGTCATAGTACTAAGTATCGTACACAATTCGTAACAAGATCACCTGATGGGTTATGGTGATAGAAAATAGGCAGGGTTGTGTATAGTGTTTCTTTGATCGCTCAACATAACACAGACAGCATCCTTTCCTTGTGCTAATGGAAAACCAGAAATGAAATCAATAGATATGTCCTGCCAGAGAGCCTGAGATATAGGAAGAGGTAATGGGGCAACACCAGATGTGTGTTGCTTTCCTTTGGTGATAGCACAAGCTTGACATGAGGATATATATATTTTTGACATCTGTGGTGATTCCAGGCCAGTTGAAGGATCAGGTGAGTAAATGAAGAGTCCGAGCTTGTCCTGCATGCCCTGCTAATGGAGAATCATGATACAGAGAAAGGCATCTACTTCATAGAGAAGTAGAAACGTAGATTTTTTGATGTTGATCAAGAAATACTTGATGCTGATCGTTAAATACGAAAGATGAAGGTACATGGTCTTGTATATTGGCAGTGGCAAGTCATACGTCTTCATGAAAAGGAGAAGATAGTTGGATGTTTTGGTTAAATACTTTAGGTGGTAGCATCATGATATTAGTATTGATCTTTTCTGCAGCTTTACCATAATTTGGACATCTTGACAATGCATCGGCTTGACCATTTTGAACACCAGGTTTATATATAATAGTAAAGTTGTATTCAAGTAGGATAGCATGCCAGCGTGCTTGTCTTGCAGATAGATCTTGTGGTTTTTTCCAAAATTCCAAGTTCTTGTGATTCATCCATATGTTGAAGTAAGATAATCCTAGTAAATAATGTCTCCACTCTTGTAGAGCTCAAATAATAGCAAGCAACTCCTTATCATAGATGGGGTAGTTGCATTCTTCTTTTGAAAAAGAATGTGAATAAAAAGCACAAGGTCTTCATAGTCCATCTTCATATTGTTGAGACAACACAGCACCTGTAGCAAGATCTGAAGCATCAGCTTCGACTCACATAGGTTTAGACGTGTCTGGAAAAACCAATAGAAGTGCCTTGGTAAAACAATCCTTCAGCATATAAAATGCTTTTTGCTGTGCTTCTGCTCATATAAATTCTTGATCTTTCTTTGTCAATGAAGTAAGAGGCTTAGAGATTTTGGCAAAGTCTTGGATAAACTGGTAATAATAATTACAGAGTCCTAGGAATGATTGTATGTCTTTGAGTTTTTGAGGTGTGGGCCAATCTAATATTGCATTGACTTTGCCTTTTTGCATTTCTACCCCTTCTTTGAAAATGACCATTCCCAAGAAGTCCACTTTAGGTTGTGAAAAGTGGCATTTAGAAGGTTTGGCATAAAGGTCATTGTCTCTTAGACATTGAAGTATTTCTCATATAATGGCCTCATGTTGCTCTTTGGTTTTGTTTTTTGTAAAGATGTTTATGTTGTCTAAATAGATAAGCACACAGATTCACATGTTATTATAGATATCATTCATCATTTGTTGAAATGTGGCAGGTGAATTGGTCATGCTGAAGTACATAACAAGCAGCTTGTAGGATCCTTCAAAAGTTACGAATGCTCCTTTCCATTTGTCTCCTTTGATGCAAACATTATTGTATCCCCATCGAAGGTCTAAAGTAGTAAACATATTGGCACCCTTGAGTCGATTAATAAGAGTCAAGATTAATGGTAATGGGTAAGCGTTCTTGATGGTTCCTTCATTCAAGTAACAATAATCCATGACCATACATTTTTTCCCATCTTTCTTGGGAATGAAGAAAACAGGGGCAGTTTGTGGTGATTTAGATGGTTGGATATACCCCTTTTTTAGCTCTTTTTGAAGAAAAGTTTGAACTTCTTCTTGTTCTACTTCTAAAAGGGGTATAACACGACCCTTTTTTGAAATGAAATCTGATTTAAGATCTATACTGTGATCCCAAGGTTTTTGTTCTGACATACACATGGATTCGGATTCAGAAAAGACATCTAGAAAATCATGATAAGCTGTGGGTACAGCTTTCTTCAATTCCTGTTCTTCTTCTTTTGAAATAGTATGGATAGAGGTGGTTAGGAGACTATACTGTTGACAGTGTGGAGTGCAACGAGGGAAGGTGATGATCTTGTTAATCCAATCAATGTCAGGGTTATGTCTTGCAAGCCAATCATATCCTATGATAATTTGGTGCATTCCTAGTGTTGATACCAGGGCATCCAACATTTCAGTGTGTTCTTGTAATGTGATAGCTATAGAGACATAATATCATAAGGTTCCTTGCATATTGATAGATCCATCAGCATTGATAGCTTCTAGTGGTCTGGCTAATGGCTTCTTTTCTAGTTGATATTGTTCAACAACTTTGGAGTCAATGAAGGTATTACAGGCTCCAGAATCTAGTAAGGCTTTTAAGGCTACTAGCTGATCTTGACCTTGATACATAAAGTTAATATTGCATGGGATATTAAATTCTCCATGATGAGCAAGGGTTTTACTTTTTTCTGTAGGGGGTTTATAATTTATTGAAGCTAAGCAAACTGACCTTATAAAGGAATTAAGCACACTATTTTTGTTTTCTGGTGCCACACTCGACTGAAACACCTTTATAGAAATGCCAAAGGCACATTTGATTGCATTGTCCAATTCAGAACTATCAGAGTCTGAATTTTCATTAGTAGATACAGAACATGGTAGGACAATTGTTCTTCAACCAAAGTTACCCCTTTCAACCTTGGTCTGATTTATTTTAAAGATACATGTGACACTTGCTTGGCTTTTTCTTCTGAGGCTATTCGATCTCTCCAATATGCCTCCACTTCTTTAGTAGTATATTGAGCTCATGATGCCATTATTTGTAGAGATGACACAGCTTGTGCTGCAACAGCAGCAGAATCCCTCATGTCATATAATTGTGCTACATGTCAACCATTTGCATCTGGTTGGGTTGAGAACTCCATACTGACCATGTAGTTTTGAACATAGTCCTGTGGGGGTACATATTCTCCCCACTGATTATATGTTCCTTGCTGGCATACAGGGAACCTTCTAGGCAATTTGCAGTCTTTTGCAATATGCCCCAGTCCGTTGCAGTTATAGCACTGCACATTAGGGTTTGTAGGGTTTTTTGAAGAAAATCGTTGTGGATCCCTATTGGTAATCAGCTGGGTTTGTTGAGCCCCAATATCCATGGGTGCTCCTCAACCAGGCTGTGTACCGACTGCTGTGAATTTTGGGTTTGCAGCTGGGGGACGAGCTGCCAGATTATAGAGACAGGGAGTATAGGCAGGTCGTGAATTGGGAGTAAAAGGTGGACACAATAACACCTGAGGAGGATGGAAAGAGGCAAAGCTTCCTTGTTCTTCTTTTTCTTTTTCAAAAGCTAAACCTATCTTCTTGACCAATTTCTTGAACTTTTCATATGATGTATCTGAGTCCTGTAAGTTTGCTTGGTGGTAGATTGGTCAATCTACCAGTCGTTTTAGCAGAGTAAAGGTATGGTCTTCCGAGATTTCGGCCTCTTTTGCGAGTAGCTCAAACTGGCTGAGCCATTCAAATGTGTTTCACCCTCCTTGTATTAATCTTTCTAACTTGGTTAGCTGCTCATGAGCTAGAGAGTTGATTTGGAAGTAATAACTGAATTCTTTCTTCAGTTCCTTTATTGTTGGCCAGGCTAAATCTCCTTGTGGGAAACCAACTAATTCTTTCCCATCTTTATCTAACCGTGGCTTCTGTTCTAGCTCTTCATATTCCTCAAGTTTGAGTTATGCAAAGAGTTGAGCTTTAGTTCCTTCTAACCTGGAGAGAACAGCTACAATGCACAGCTTATCTGAGTTCCAGGTTTGCATGCTCTGCCACAGATCCACTTTTGTTATCCATAGTTTGTAAGTGTCACACTTTCCATTCCAGTTATCTGGATCAGCTATTTTCTTTGTGACATTCTTGGTAGTACTATTTTGATTCATTTGTGCTATAATGGCAGTGAGTTGAGACAGAATGTCTACAAGTTGTTGTTCGGCAGACATTTTCAGAGGTGTGGGTGAAGCAAGATCTTGATAGAATGATTGTTCTAATTCAGTGGCCAGAGGAGTAGGGAAATCAGAATGATCTTGATCATATCCTTCAAAATCACAGAATTGGGAAAATGAAGACATATTGGATTACTTTTGCAACTAGAATTCTCCTAAGCCTATTTTTTAAGGCTTACTTGATTCTAGGAACATTACGGTTACGGAGCTGGTAAGATTTACACAATGGATACTTCTTTTTTGCTTTAAGAATTTCAATCCTATGCCGCAGCCTATCCTTCTTCTCCCTTAAGGCTTTTACTGTGGACAACTGAATCTTCAAATTGATCAGCATATCAGATAGTCAGGCTTGTTCTTATTCTATAAAAAATGTAAAGGCAGCTTGCCTAAAATGAGTTCCTTGTGCCCAACAAATCCACTCATGGTGGTTACTGGGTTCTTCTAATCGAAGATGCTTGATCTGCTCTTTGTCAGCAGGGTGAAGATCTTCATTGTTTCCAAGATAATCTTCAATTTTGGATGTGGCACGATGTGGATATTGTAAAGGTGGTGGTGATGGCAGATGGCGATTGAGTAAGTCAGAATACCTGTCTAATAATTTCTAACCCATCTGTTGAGCTAGGTGATCATTTGGGTCATTGGAGAAAGATCGATTTCCCAGAAAGTCTGGGAATGGTGATGGAGGGTGTGGTGTTGGAGACCTTTGATGAAGGTCTGGATCTTGGAAAAACAAAGGAGAGGTATGGCGCAAGTAATTCACTAGATTGATAGAGACCAGGCAAGGTAAACAAGCTGTTACAATTTTCCTTCACTCCACTACATGCACTACACTTTACTCTAGACTATGTGGCACCTGCGTACTACCTTTGTCTCTTGCACCTTGAATGCTGACTCATTCATTCTACCCCTTTACACCATAGACTGTGCTTCTCCTTCTGCTCTTTATCTCCATGCACAGCATAATTCCCTTATTTGTCAGCATTCCTATTTCATTGCCTTGTCATAACCTTGCCATAGCCTTGTCATAACCTTGTCATAGCCTTGTCACCACTCCCTTTACACCATAGGCTACCAATGCCATGGGAGCTCTACTTACACTATTGGTTACCACTACACAGGTATACTCTCATGCCTGCCCTTGACCAGAGTTCAGGGTACCATATGAGTACTTATATGCGACTCCATAGTATTATACCTTAGCTTTTATCTCCCTTGTACTATGCTAGTACCTGGTGCCCCCTAGCAATCTAGTTGCTACTCCTTCATCTCAGCATGCCTCAGTTCTCGCAACTAGGCAACCTCTGTCCACCGTGTGTGCCTTCGCTCTCACTGCAAGACTAACCTTTGTCAGAGTGCTTTACGATACGCTCTCCAAACCCTTGTATATTCCTCATTGATCACAGCTTTGTCAATCAAGGGCTATGTGCTGTCCTACCTGGTCAACACATAACAAAAGACGAAAGCTACCCTACTGCAACTAGTCATAGCTAGCTTGCCCTATATGACACCACGTCGCAACCCCCACATTCCACTGTCAACCCCTGGTGGTCTTCATGTACCACCTGTGCCATAGCCCAGTCTTCCTCTGAAGGAGAAGACTTTCCATTGGATACTGAGTCCAATCAAGATATCACCCCATCTAATCCTGCCACTAACCAGCTTGTCACTGCACTAAGCCATGCCTTATCCACGCAAGCATCTATCCCATGAGTACCCATGCCACCATCACCATTGCCAGTCCATCAACATCTCCCATTTGCCCCCATTAACACCTCTACCCCAGCCATGTCCGCTGCTGCCAAATCTGTTGAACTCCATCTCGGCACCCCCAAACACTTCGATGGAGATTACAAGAAAGCCCTATCATGGCTTAATACGGTAATGTTCTACCTTGCTGTCAATGAGGAAGTATACAACACCTTTGTGAAGAAGATCGCCTTTGCCCTCTCATTCATGACCAAGGGCTCTGCCACAATATGGGCCAAAAACTTCTGCCTTAAGGTGTACAACAACACCACCAGTACCATCGACATGGGTACCTACCAAAACTTCCTCAAGGCCTTTCATGAAGCCTACCAAAACCAACAAGTTGTAGCCGACGCCATCTCCTAGCTTGCCACCACCAGGATAACACTTAACAAGAAAAGGGAATACGAACCCTCAATCCAAGAGTACAATGCCCACTTTGCCATGAAGAAGTCTGAGGCCAAGATCACTGAGAACCACATTCTCATCAGCTACTACACCACTGCCATCCCCATCCCAATCATGCACCACATTTACGGAATGGAGAAAGTTCCCACTACAGTCAAAGAATGAATGACGTGCGCTGCCGCATTCATCTCTCAAAACGAACAAGCAAACCGCATCACCCAACAAGCCACTAGACCCCATCAGTTCCAATATTTTCACACAACTCACAGTACCCCTGCTAGAGATCCCAATGCCATGGACATAGATGCCATTTGCATCAACAAAATAACCCCTGAAGAACACAAGAGGTGCATGAACCTCAAACTGTGCTTCTGGTACTGACAACCCAGCCACTGAAGCGAAGTATGTCCCAAATATAAGAATGCTTCCTCTCCTCCATCGATGAAGAAGACTCGCACCATTTCCTTGTGACCCCTGCCCCTCGAGGAAACAGGCAGCATGGCAGATGAAGATGAGGGGACAGCCACCATAGGTAGAACCCAGGGTTTTTAAAGAGGGGATTGCCAAAGATGCCCAGCACTCCCCCTCCTGTGTACACTAAAGTAGAGAAAAACAATAGGAACTCCCTTTTCATCTTAATCCAACTACTTGTGTCTACACAACAAAGCGTCAATGCCACTGCTCTCATTGACAGCAGAGCAGAGATCAACTGCATAGACTGGCACTATGCCCACAGGAACAAGATTCCCCTCACAAAACTCCAAAAACCCATACAAATCACCAACATTGATGCCTCTTCAAACAAGCAGGGCGTTGCCAAGTATGGGGCAGACATTTACATCCAGATTGGGGACATCATGCACAAGGTACACTTCATCGCAATCCACTGTGGAATGAACAACCTCATTCTCAGTGCACCATGGTTGTGCAAAATCAATCCATGTATCAACTGAACGACCAAAGTCATTGAGATCAAGTGGTTCACAGACCAAATCTGAAACTATACACGCCACCACTTGACAATTCCTGCCAAACCCTTCCCAGCTAGGGAAGTACACATGGTCCAGGAGGAAACTCCTCACTTCTTTAGATATTTCTGTCATTGACGACCGAAGAAACAGGTCACCCAAAACATGCAAACCCTCTACCAGATAAAGAAAATAGGTCAATGATTCATAAGGGCAACAATGTTGACAAATCTTGCCGTCAACACCCTCCAGCACAAACCTAAGGTAACCCTCCCAGACAGATACAGTGCATTCCAGGACATCTTCTCAGAGCCTGCCAGCAACCAACTTCCCCCATTGTGGTCATACGACTACGAAATCCAGCTGAGGAAAATGTTCAAACCCAGGATCAGCAAGATTTATCCTCTGAACCCTGAGGAGAAAATTGCAATGGAGGGGTTCATCGAGGAAAATCTGAAAGCCAGCAAGATATGACCATCCAAGTCACTGCAAGCTTCACCCTTCTTTTTTGTTAAAAAGAAGGACAGCAAATTGTGCCCATGCCAAGATTATAGATATGTCAATGAGCACACAGTCCACAATGCGTACCTGTTAAACTCAGGTTGGACGCTACTCCGAGGGGAACTCCAAAGGTCCGGAGTTGAGGGGTTTGAATGGGACTTGGCTTCACCTTATGTGGTGCGCCCTTGTACAGGATCCGGTTGTCCTGAATTTACTGAGGGTCGGAGGTTGGAGGTTGGAGGGGGTAGTGAGGAGAAGTTGGTCAACGACTTAGAGGACAAGTGGGGAGAGCATCAGGTTATGTTGATATTCAAACTGAAGTGTACAAGATGTAACTATGGAGTTTATATATGGAGGGACTCAGATGACTAAGTCCAGAGTTGGGTTACAGTATGTACCAGAGGGGTTGGAGGTAAGACTATGCTGGAGCGCAGCCTCGGAGCTGTGCTCCTAAGTAAGCACCGGTATCGGGGTTCTAACTAAGCAAGAAATGGAACGTAAGGTATGAGTAACATATGAGAACGTAAGAGGAACAGAGTTAAAGGAAATGAGTAACTACAAGTCCGAACGGAATAAGTACAGGAGAACGGAGGAGAGATGGACCAGAGGTACAATGAAGATGGTACAGAGGTATCGGAGTAGACTTGAGATACAGGCTATGACAGTATCCCCCTCTTAGGCCTGAACCCTTGAAGGCCACTGAGGGTCACATGACTCCGTTGACTGCGGAGTCTGAAAAGTTAACCGGTGAAGTGGAGTGTTACCTGCACAGTATAAAGTCTGGTGATCCATGGACAACTCCTTAGAACTCAACCACCATGTCCAAGTACGCTGACATCAAGACCTGGAGTGACGAATGCCTGGCAGAGTGCGTTGACGATGACGATGCATTGTGGGATGTGAAGGCGGTGGAGAGGAGATGGCGCGTGAAGGTGAGGAGGGAGGAGGAGGAGCGGAGGTGGGCAGAGGAGGCTGCCAAATGATGGGCTGAGGAGGAGGTGAAGTGTCAAGCAGAGGTTGAGGCAGTGGCCAAAAGAAGGGTGAGTCCACCATGTTGCAGATGGGCGGAGCTGACGGAGGACAGGCAGAGCAAGTAGTGGCAGAGCAAAGCTCCAGCAAGGGGAAAGGGAAGCAGTGCGTGGAGCCGGTGCTGGAGTGCCGGAGGTGTGAGGACCGAGGGTTGGAGTGCAACCTTGGATCAGGGAAGGCGACGTCGTGCGAGGAGTGCCGATGCATCAAGGCGAGGTGTGAGAGGCCTGGAGAGGAGAAGACAGAGGTGAGAAGGAAGAGGAAAGCACACGACGGAGAGGAGACAGAGGAAGCCCGGAAGAAGGTCCGGTCAGAGGAGATGGGGGGTACATCAGAGCTGAGGGAGTGCACGGAGATGTTGGTGAGGGCCATCAACAGCCATCGGGACGTGGTGAGAGGGAAGTTGGACCATCTGGTCCGTGCAGTGGAGACCCTGGTGGACCTCAAGATCACGGAGGTTTACCTGAACGACGAGAACGAGAGTAGCAAGGAGGACGAGAAGGGGAATGAGGAGGGAAACAAGGAGGAGGATGGAGAAGGATCAGAGATGTTGGAGGACATCTCCGGAGGGATTCACGATGTAGAGATCCCCTAGTAGTCCCTTTGAATGCATTCTTCGTTCATCAAGCTGTGTGAGGTCCGGGCTTCTCCGGGTATCGGAGATGGAAGTCCGAAACGAGCTCCAATGTGTGGTCTAACTCTGTTGCAAGTAGCCATGAGGTTTCTTCATCAGTCCCTTCATACCTGGACCAGCAGACCAGGTAAAGGAGTTTGCAGTTCTTCCTTCGGTGGTCTACTTTGGAGTCTAGGATTTCGGAGATCTTGTATTCTGGCTCACCATCGACTTCAACTGGTGGCGGAGGTGGTTGCGTGCGATTGGGGATGATGTTTAGGTGTGCGGGTTCTAATTGGGAGACATGGAAGACCAGATGTACGGACTTCATGTTCTCCGGGAGACGGAGTGTGAAAGAAAGTGTACCTGCCTGCGCAATGATATCAAAAGGCCCGAGATTCTTTTCAGAGAGTTTCTTGGAGGGACATGTGGTACTGAAGTACTTGGCCTTGACGAAAACCTGATCACCAACTTTGAAGTCCAATGCCGGAGTTCGCTTAGCGTCCGCAGGACCTTGATAACACTGCTGGGCTAGGGCTATCTCTTCACAAAGGAATTGGTGGAGGGAGTCGAGGTCGACAGAATAGTCTTGGGCTCTGGTGGAGGTGAGGTCTCGTTCAGGGTGGACAGCGATGTTAGGGTGGTAGCCCTTATTAGCAAAGAATGGAGAAATGCCAGTGGTAGCGTTCGGAGCGTTGTTGTATGCAAACTCCGCGAGGGGCAGGAGTTCGGACCAGTTATCTTGCTGGTAGTTACAATAGATGCGGAG
>JBBPJS010001632.1:0-10195 GCA_038088835.1 Singerocomus rubriflavus
CCTCTTGTCCTACCCTGCCTACTAAGGTGGCCTAGTGACAACAGTACAAGTAAGGGATGGTATTTGCCTGGCCCTCTTAACTGAGCCTCAGGAGTGAGCCATCTGGAGATAAAGCTAACCCTCCACTCCTCCCCTCTATCGTTCCATCATCAGTACCTCTCGTTACCGAACCGCCAACGTTAGGCCAGAGAGCCAACTCGTACCTTGGCTAGTTCAAGCCACAGAACCTATGCAAGTACGGAACCCATTCATTGTACCAAGAACCACGCCATAAAAGATATAAGATCACGTGACATATCTCCCATCATATCAGATACTGATGTTATATCTGTGACCTCGAGAGGCTATCGTTGCCATGCAGGTCTTATCCTATTAGTTCTATCGTTCATAGATATTTAAGCCATGAGTAGCACAGCATCTCTCATTGAAACATGCTTGGGGTTATCGAATACACCCTTGCATTTACGGTGACACCAACTTTGTTCTCAAGGGTTGCAACCTGGTAATAGCTACGCAATCACCCAAGGACCAGAACCCTCACCCCAAGGTCCGACAACGATTATGCCTTTCCTGTTAGGGGTTAGGTATTAGGAGGAAGACAGAGTACCATTGCAAGAGTACAGTTACTATCAAGGACTTGCAAGAGTAGTCCTGGAGTTCTAGACATAGAAAATCCCCCGACACGCAGTCCTCTCTTTTATCCGCAGATCTATCAACTGTCCTAGTCACCATCCTTTTATCTGACATTCATGGTTAAAGCCCTGTACCAAGATCTCTGGTTGTCTGCCGGGTTGGTTGGGTTGTTTGGCAGAGTAGCATAACTCTTTGGTTCCGCAACAGCAATTCGCCTCTAACTTTGCACGAGCACTCAGAAAGCTCCTTAAATATGATTTAGCACTCTTCACAGCATATCATCCACAAATGGATGGACAAACAGAAAGAGTTAACCAAGAAGTTGAAACATATCTCCACATCTACTGTGGAAATTACCCTATGAACTAGATAGAGAATCTTGTACATATGGAATTTGTGCACAACCATCGCCCACACTCTGTGACAGGGAAATCCCCTTTCTTCCTCATGGGATTCAAACCCAGACCTCTCTCTGAGGTATCACTAATCTCAGACAATCCCACAGCTGACGAATGCATAAAAACAATGATTGCAGCAAGGAACGAAGCCAATGCCTTCCATGATCTGGCATATATGAGAATGCAAACCAGGAACACACGCGCCTACAAACCCTTCTGGAAAGGGGACTGCATATGGTTAGAAGCCATTAATCTAAAGTGACAGGTGGCAAACTCCAAATTCACTCAAAAGTGCGAAGGACCTTTCATAGTCACTAAAGTCATTTTCCCTGTTGCATTCAAACTGCGACTGCCCAGAACCTGGAAGATCCACCCCATTTTCCACACCTTCCTCCTGTCTCCATTTAGAACTGATGGAACGAACCCCGCTCTTCCTGTTCCAGATTTAATAGATGGGGAAGAAGAATACGAAATAGAACGGATCAGAAGACACTATGGAAAGCTGTCCGCCCACTCGTTTCTGATCCACTGGAAAGGATATGGACCATAAGATGACTCATGGATCCCAGAAAGAGATCTGTCTCATACCCAACAACTTCTCACTGATTATAAAACCAGATATAACCTATAGGAAACACCAGAATGATCACTTTTGCCCACCACGTTCTATAACTTTGCCTTATGCTTAGCATTTATGTCCATTAGCTACAACCACAAAACCAGCACAGATGCCTCCACACAGAACACGTCATCACAATCAGAGGATTCCCAGCCTAGAGCTGATCTTGATACATCAACATTATATTCTTCTATTTCATCGCCTTCTCCATCTGCAACCCTCCTGTCGACGTATCAGGAGACAGCAGATGCTTCTATTAATCCTACTTTTGACTCTACTCCACGAAGCGAAACCTTGTTGATAGACTTACCCCTTTATGCCCACAGAATGCATGCTGGTCAGCACAACATCAACTATACCCTCCGAATCTGCGCCTTCACTCAAGACACTTGCCTCACCGTCCCTATCAAGGCACACCTAGACATGGGGTCCCTGCTGCAATCCTTGTACACCACCTTCCTCGCCCTCCAAAGATTAAGGATGGGCTCCACCCACACCCACAGTAATGCGAATGCCATGTGTGCATTCCTTATTTCCATCATGAGCTCGGTTGCCATCTCGCTTGAGAACTCCCTCCTCAAGATGGCCTACCAAATGGAGTTTGGTGAATTCCTTAACAGCCTTGATGAGTACTTGCACAGTCTAGCCAGTGCTGGAGTAGAAAACCCCAATACGTCCCCTATTCCCACTCTCAATGACAAGTCACTGACCTTTGATGAGTTAATGATTGTAGAATGACTTGAAACCTATAGGACCAGCACCCAAGGATGTGTCATCCTCCCCCCAGATTCATAGACACTCCCACTGTGCCTGGCAGCACCTCAGACTATGGCAACAACATCTATGATGATGTCGCGTATGGCAACATAACTGGCTCCCCGGTCAATGAATCAGCATCCTACAGTTGGGCATAGAAGACTCGTGTGGCCACTTGCAGTCTAATGGGGGGGTAATGTTACAATTTCCTTCATTCCACTACATGCACTATGTTTACTCTAGACTATGTGGCACCTAAGTGCCACCTTTGTCTCTCATGTCTTGAATGCTGACACATCCACTTCACCCTTTTTATGCCATAGACTATGCTTCGCTTTCTGCTCTTCATCTCCACACACAGCATGGCTCCCTTATTCATCAGCATTCCCATTTCACAACCTTGTCATAATCTTGTCATAGCCTTGTCATAACCTTGCCATAGCCTTGTCATCGCTCCCTTTATGCCATTGGCTACCATTGCTACAGGAGCTCTACCTATGCTATTAGTTACCACTATATGGGTATATTCTCACACCTGCCCTTAATCAGGGTTTAGGGTACCATACAAGTACTTATATGTGATCCCGTAGTACGATACCTTAGCTTTCGTCTCCCTTGTACTTCATTAGTACCTGGCATCCTTAGCAATCTTAGTTGCTACTCCATCCCAATGCACCTTAGTCCCTGCAACTAGGCAACCCTTCATCCCCTGCAAGCCTCTGTTCATTAACAAGGCTAACCTCAGTTGGAGTGCTCTACAATATGCCCTCCTAACCATTGTATATTATCCATTGACCTCAGCTTTGTCAATCAAGGGCTACATGCTGTTCTACCTGGTCAATATGTAACAAACCTTGCTATGTGCTACTGCACATTCTTCTGCAAAGCCAGGTAGATTATCCACAAATCCTAAGTGGGGAACATAGTTTCAAGAAATTGTGAAAGGTGTTTTGCCTGTTGCTAAAGAAACAGAGTTGTTGTTGTGAAATTGGGCCATGGAAATCCAGTCTGGCCAACTATCCTATTTCTTAGCAATAAATTTCCACAAGTAAGCAATCAATTCCTGATTGACACATTCCATTTGCCCATCCATTTAAGGATGATAGGCCATAGAAATCTTCTGGTTGATATGGAGCAATTTGCATAGCGAAGAGGTGAAATCTGAAATAAGTTGTGTACCACGGTCTGAAACAATAGAAGAAGGTAGTCCATAAATACACCAAATGAAGTCACAAAATAGGATAGCCAAGTCTTTGGACAAAATTGACTTGGAGCAAGGAATAAAAATAGCTTCTTTGAAAAATCGATCAATGATGACACAGATGGTGTCTTTTCCTTGTACCATCAGAATGCCAGATATGAAGTCAACAGAAATATCTTGCCATGGTGTCAACAGAACTGGGAGTGGTAAAGGTGCAACTCCTGACACATGCTGTTTCCCTTTAGCGATGGCACATGCTTGACAAGAAGATATATATTCTTTGACATCCTTGGTAATCCCTGGCCAAGTAAAGGTTCTAGATAAAAGGTGTAACATGCAGGCTTGACCAGCATGTCCTGCAAGAGGGGAATCATGATATAGCAAAAGACAAGAATTTCTGAGAGATGTGGGAATGTAAATTTTGTGACTTTGATCAACAAAGACTTTTTGTTGGTTATGATATACATATGTTGGAGGTAAAGGATCAGTCATGGTTTCTGTAGCTTGTTGTACTTCATATAAAAAGGGTGACGACAGTTGGATGTTTGTGTTAAAGATTTTTGGGAGTAATACTGTAATATTGGTATTAATCTTTTCAGCTGCATTCCCATAATCTGGTCTTTGAGATAATGCATCCACCCTTTCATTTTGTGCACCTGGTTTATAAGTTATAGTGAAGTTGTACTCCAGTAAAATAGCATGCCATCTTGCTTGATGAGCTGACAGATCCTGTGATTTCTTTCAGAATTCTAGATTCTTGTGATTTGTCCAGATCTCAAAGTGAGGTAGCCTTAATAGATAATGACGCCATTCCTGTAATGCTTGAATGATCTGTCATATCCCGCATTTCAAGTCTACTCTGGTACCTCCATATCATCTCCATTGTACCTCCAGTCCGTCTCTCCTCCATTCTTCTGTACTTACTCCATTCAGACTTGTAGTTACTCATTTCCTTTGACTCTGTTCCTCTTATGTTCTCATACGTTACTCATACCTTATGTTCCATTTCTTGCTTAGTTAGAACTCCAATACTGGTGCTCGCTTAGGAGCACAGCTCCGAGGCTGTGCTCCGGCATAGTCTTACCTCTGACCCCTCCAGTACATACTGTAACCCGACTCCGGACTTAGTTACCTGAGTCCCTCCATATATAAACTCCGTAGTTACGACTTGTACACTTCAGTTTGAATATCAACATAACCTGACACTCTCCCCACTTGTCCTCTAAGTTGTTGACTGACTTCTCCTCACTACCCCCTTTGACCTCTGACCTCTGACCCTCCGTAAATTCGGGACAATCGGATCCTGTGCAAGGGTGCACCATATAAGGTGAAGCCAAGTCCCATCTGACCCCCTCAACTCCGGACCTTCAGAGTTCCCCTCAGAGCAGTGTCCGAATGAGTTTAACAGTATATTCAAACTCACTCTTGTACTGGATCTTCACTCATGACAACCAACCCTGCTTGAGTTACTAGATTGCACACTAGAGCGATTGCCAATCCTCCACCTTCCCCCCGATTCAATCCTCTCCACGCCTTTGGCAGCAACCGCCGAGGCCCAGAGTTCGTTGAACAATTTCACAGCTTCTCTGCTCGTTGGAACACTCCCTCCACATTCATGCGTGCCCCTTCGCAAACTCTGACTCCCCAAGCGCATATACAGGAGCTAGACGACGACAAAGAACCCCCTGCAGATTCATCATTCCATACCCCTAGCAACCGAGGCAACCCCGGGGGTCCAGATGAGCCCAGAGGAGACCCCTCCAATGGCTCTGACTTTCCGGAGGAAGACCTCAACCCCAACTCCTCTGATGATGAGGAACATGTCCCATGAGATGCATTGGCCAACTTGGCTAGTGCTATCCAAGCTCTCACCCGTTCCTCACGCAAGAAACCTGAGTCCTTGCAAAGGACCAAAGTCCAAGAACCAGACCAATTTGATGGGATGGACCCCCGCAAACTCCAGGTCTTCCTTATCCAGTGTGAGCTGAACTTCCAGGATTGCCCCAAAGCTTTCGCCTCTGACCGCGCCAAGGTCACCTTTGCCCAGTCGTACCTGAAGGGTATGGCTCTGGAATGGTTCAAACCGGACCTACTCCAGATGGAGGACCCTGCACTCCATCCCTTGTGAATGGACAATTTCAGAGAGTTTGTTCTGGAGTTACAGACGAACTTCAGACCGCACAACCCTGTCAGAGATGTGGAGCACCAACTAGATCACCTGACGATGAAAGATGGTCAATGTATCAACAAGTACATTGTCAAGTTCAACAGGATTGCCTCCCAAGTCCAGGGTTACGGTGAAGGTGCCCTCCGGCACCACTTCTACAACAGGCTTCCAGACCGCATTAAGGACGAAATCTCCTGGGTTGGCAAACCCCCCACACTCTCCGAACTCCACCAGCTCACCCATTCCATTGACGCCCGTTATTGGGAATGCAAGTTGGAGATTAGCCGACAGACAAAATTCACAAGTGGTCCATCCAAGGCGTCCGACAAATCCTCCAGCTCCAACACCTCTGCCTCTGGCTCCTCTAAGGAGTCCAAAGGGAAGTCCGCCAAGGCTTCCACCACCACCTCTGGAGTTTCTGCTCCTCCCAAGCCCGACCTATCATCCAAGCTAGGCAAGGACGGTAAACTCACAGCAGCCGAGCATAAGCGCCGCTTCGACAACAATCTGTGCATGTTCTGTGGTCAAGCAGGACATCAGGCCAAGGAGTGCATGAAGTCAACATCTTGTGCAGCCAAGGGCTGCACAGTCAAGACTCTGGAAGCAAAACCAGAGGCCTCCTCCGAGGCAAAAAAATAGTCCACAACCTCCGTAACTCCGCACAAGATGGAGGTTGCGTTGAACCCACATGTGCACCAAAGGAGCTCCATCTCAATGCGTCCGCTCTTTCTGACCCATGATCCCTCATGCCTTCTGTCTCCCTTGTATCATACAACATCTCTTCTTTTCCCGCGTTGATAGACTCAGGCTCCTCTGATTGTTTCATAGATACAACATTTGTCAATAAACATGAAATTTCTACCTACTACATCCCTCCGCTCTCTCTCTGTTTGTTCGACAGAACATCCAACTCCACCATCACTCAAGCTCTCGACCTCTCCATCTGATTTCCCTCTGGTGATATCACTCCGACGACATTTTACGTTACTCCGTTGGACGGCTCGTGTTTGATTGTTCTAGGACACAACTGGCTGACCCACTTCAATCTGTTGATTGACTGGGTTTCAAGCAGTATTTCATTCCGGGCACCAGAACCACCCATGCCAGCAGCCCCGAGCTCAACTCCGCAGCCTCCAGACATCACACCTCCAGCTGACTCCGTCCCCTCCAATACACTGCGTTTCTTCAAACGCAAGGCTCCGCCCATCGCGCTCATCAGCGCACCCACCTTCACACTCGCCTGTCACCTCCAGGGCTCAGTGCAGTTCGCAATAATGCTCTGACTGCCCAACAGCAACCTCCACTCTGCCTCCGTTAACTCCGAACCAGTTGACCTCTCTAGGGTTCCCCCAGAGTACCATGACTTCGCAGATGTCTTCAGTAAGAGCAAGGCATCCCAACTTGCTCTGCACCGTGACTTCGATCTAAAGATCAACCTGGAAGAAGGAGCCTCTCCTCCTATAGGCACAACCTACTCCCTTTCCCCATCCAAGCTTGAGTCCCTCTGGACATTCCTCGACAAACATCTCGCCAACAGCTTCATCCGCCCCTCTTCCTCTGCCCACGCCGCTCCTGTCCTTTTCGTTTGCAAGAAGGATGGTTCCCTCCGCCTTTGTGTAGATTTCCGTGGACTCAACAAGATCACGAAGAAGGACTGCTACCCACTCCCTTGCATCTCCAACCTCCTCGATGCTCCTAGCTGCACTTGTATATATACCAAACTCGATCTCTGGCACGCATACCACCTGGTCCGCATCGCCGATGGAGATGAGTGGAAGACATCCTTCCGCACATGCTATGGGTCATACAAATGGCTCGTCATGCCATTTGGTCTCACCAACGCTCCTGCAGCGTTTCAGCAGTTCGTAAACTCCATCTTTGCTAACCTTCTCAACGTCTCTGTCATCATGTACCTTGATGACATCCTTATCTTCTCTGAGGACCGTGCAAAACACAAGAAGCATGTCCAGGAAGTCCTCTGGCGCCTTCGAAAGCACGGCCTTTATGCCAAGCCCGAAAAGTGCAAATTCCACACCGAGTCAACTGAGTACCTTGGGTACCAACTCTTTCCATCCAGACTTACCATGTCCCCTGATAAGGTGAAGGCCATAGTTGATTGGCCTGAATCCTGTAAGGTCCAAGATGTCCAGTCCTTCCTCAGATTCGCTAACTTCTATCAGCGTTTCATCGCTGATTACTCTGGGCTGGTCGTCCTGCTTACTTGTCTCACTTGTAAGGGCACACCATGGAACTTCGATGAAGCCTGCTGCTCTGCCTTCCAGCGTCTTAAGGATGCATTCACCTCTGCTCCCATTCTCACCCACTGGGTTCCCGATGCTCCACTAATCGTCGAGACAGATGCCTCCAACTACACTATCACTGGCATCCTTTCCCTCTGCTGCCCGGACAATGAAGTCTGCCCAGTAGCATACTTCTCCCGCACCCTCTCCACTCTGGAGCTAAACTATGACACCCATGATAAGGAATTGCTTGCCATCTTCGAGTCCTTTCGGACTTGACAGCACTACCTTAAGGGCTCCGGAACTCCAGTCGACATTGTAACGGACCACAAAAACCTAGAGTACTTCGCCACTTCCAAACTCCTCACTCGGCGCCAAGCCCAGTGGTTGAAGTTCCTCTCACAGTTCAATATGATCGTTCATTTCTGTCCTGGTAAGTTGGGTGCAAAGCCCGATTCCCTCACTAGATGCTGGGACGTCTATTCCAAAGAGGGGGATAGGGACTACACTCTGGTTAACCCCCAGAATTTCCGACCAGTATTCACCCAAGAGCAACTCGCATCGTCCCTCAGGGCATCGTGTTTAGCAGCTCTGGTCCTCTGGGCCAGTATGCTGTTCGACATCGAGTCCCTGCACAACGACATCCTCTCCGCTCTTCCCTCTGACCCCATCTCCTTTGCCCATATGACTTCCCCCGAACCCTCCAACTCCCGTTGGTCTATTGACTCCGAAGGCTTTCTACGCCTAGACGACCGCATCTATGTCCCAGACACCAATGATCTCCGCCTCCGCATCCTCCACTATAAGCACGACCACCCACTCTCCAGTCACTTCAGACAAAACAAGACTTTAGAACTCATCTGCCAAGAATATACCTGGCCGGGCATCCAGACCTTTGTAAAAGAGTACATCGCATCCTGTACAGCCTGTGCTCATGCCAAGGTACCAAGACATAAGCCCTATGGGCTACTTAAGCAACTCCCCATCCCTGAGAAGCCATGGAACTCGATCTCCATGGACTTCATCGAGCAACTACCCCCATCCTCTGGTCACACCACTATCCTCGTCGTTGTGGACAGACTGTCCAAACAATGTATATTCATCCCCACCAATGACAAGGTAATGTCTTTGGAGTTAGCCAAACTCTTTCTCCTCCATGTCTTTTCAAAGCACAGAGTTCCCTCCCACATCACCTTTGATCGAGGCTCGGAGTTCGTCTCCCATTTCTTCTGCTCTCTAGGCAAGGCTCTCGACATCCACCTCCACTTTACCTCTGGCTACCATCTGGAGGGCGACAGCCAAACCGAACGCATGAACCAGACACTGGAGCAGTACCTCTGTATCTATTGTAACTACCAGCAAGATAACTGGTCTGAACTCCTGCCCCTCACAGAGTTTGCATACAACAATGCTCCAAACGCCACCACCGGCATGTCTCCATTCTTTGCTAACAAGGGCTACCACCCTAACATCACCGTTTATCCTGAACGAGACCTCACCTCTGCCAGAGCCCGAGAATACTCCATCCACACATTCCTTTGCGAAGAGATCAGCCTAGCCCAGCAATGATACCAAGGTCCTGCAGACGCTAAATGAACTCCAGCACCGGACTTCAAAGTCGGTGATCAGGTCTTCGTCAAAGCTAAGTACTTCAGTACCACGCGTCCCTTCAAAAAACTCTCCAAAAAGAACCTTGGACTGTTTGATATCATAGCACAAGCAGGTACACTCTCTTTCACCCTCCGCCTCCCGGAGAACATGAAGTCTGTACATCTGGTCTTCCATGTCTCCCAATTAGAACCTGCAGCTCTGAACTCCATTCCTAACTGCACACAACCACCTCCACCTCCAGTTGAAGTTGACGGCAAACCTGAATATGAGATCTCTGAGATCTTAGACTTCAAGGTAGACTGCCAAAGGAAGAACTGCAAGCTTCTGTACCTGGTCCACTGGTCTGGGTACAAAGGAACTGATGAAGAAACCTTGTGGCTGCTCGCAACAGAGTTAGATCATGCATCAGAGATAGTCTCGGACTTCCATCTCTAGTATCCGGAGAAGCCAGAACCTCACCACACTTGATGCGATTCGAGAAGAATTACATTGGGGGAAACTACTAAGGAATCTCTACATCATGAATCCCTCCGGAGATGTCCTCTGACACCTCCAACCCTTCTTTGTCCT